>PVHP010005062.1:0-30407 GCA_004024765.1 Zapus hudsonius
TCTCTCCTATGTCTCCCTCTTTCTCAGATCTCACCCCTTCCCTCCAATCCCTTGCTGGAAGTGGGCTGCTGGAGGTGCAAGTGCGAGTTCAGTCTAGGGTCTTGGTACCTGGCAGGACCAGCTTTAGAGACTTGACCAACATTGAAGAAGGGGACAGGGGACATAGGGGAAGAGAGTCACCCTTTGTCCTGGGAGTTATAAAAGTTCCAAAAGAAACTCATATTATGGCCAAGACTCCAGGGTCCTTAGAATAAGCAATAGTCACTCATTCCCTTAAAGAAGCAAGAACCATGAAATTTCTGGGAATGTTGAGATAAAACACTCTGCTCATGGCCCTTTTGCAATCTAACCTTCTGGCAGATGGAAAGAAGGGCCCGAACCTTCAAAGAGAGGAAAAAAGACAATGGGGCCAGGTTCTGCAAGACCTTTGGAAGAGAATGAGGATGATGAGATTTGAGACTTGTGTTAAGCAATTTATAGGACTGAACAGAAATCTGTTTGGGTTCCTGTTGGAAAGCATTCAGGGGCTGAGTTGTTTCCTAGCGACATTGACTGTATTGGTCCTTGGTGCAGAGTGGACAGACTGGAAGTCCTAGTATAAAGAATTCCAACATCCTGCAAAACATGGGAAATCCAGTTTATTTCCAACCTATATTAAAAGTATGGATCTTGCTGGGCGTGGTGGCACACGCCTTTAATCCCAGCACTTGGGAGGCAGAGGTAGGAGGATGTCAGTGAGTTCAAGGCCACCCTGAGACTACACAGTGAATTCCAGGTCAGCCTGGACTAGAGTGAGACCCTACCTCGAAAATCAAAACAAAAACAAAAACAAAAAATGGATCTTGTAAGTTCCTAACATTTCGATGAAGAGACTTTATTATCTAATTCAAATCTTAAGATTTTGAAATTCTTTACCCATCATTTAAATACCTTCCCAGAGAACCCTTCAAACTGGCTGTGTGGCTGCACATTCCCGTTATTGAAGATAAATCTTGCTGAAAAGTATTTCCTTCCATCTGTCCACTGCTTTTTGACTTTGAAGTTTTACACCATAAATCTAATCTAACTTCCACATATAAACTACCCAGATATCTTGGAAATATATATATATATATATATATATATATATATATATATATATCATAGTTGCCTTGGGCAAATTTTCCTCCTAGAAAACTATCTCTTTTTACTCCAATATTTTCCTCATCCATCATACTTCAGTTTATGTTCATAAAGTCTGATGTTCAGACAGTATAGCTCCATACATAAAATGTTCCAACAAGGCAAGCAGGTAAAGAAGGGTCTTCTTGTCCAGAAAGTCAGCATTTGTGGACATAGTCTTGCATCAGGTTTATATTCTGGCAGCCAAATCAGAGTTTATTCAAAGACTCTTAGAGTCAACTCAAACTAGATCTCTAGAGTGTTTCACGCATACAACTCTCTCTCTCTCTCTCTCTCTCTCTCTCTCTCTCTCTCTCTCTCTCCAGTCACTTCTGCATTACTCTGCATTTGTGGGGTTAACTACTACTGTGTCTACATTGGCATGTTATTTATCGTTAGGAAATTGTCTTCTACCAGACAGTCCATCACAGCTGGTTGAGAGTCTGGGGCTCTCAACACTATTGGTGTACTCAGTTGAAACTCCTCATTCTGTCTTCCCGTAATAAACATATTTGATCAATCTGCCAAATTTGTCTCCATGACTTGATAAAGGTATAAAGCTATAAGAAATCAAGAGAAAAGGTCTCATAGGTCGGATTTAAACAGAAGTTGGAGTTCCCTTGTAACCTGTCTTAGGCCAGTGATTTTCAACTTTGATTGCTCTTTGAGTAACATCTCTTTCAAAAAGTGATGCTTGAGCACACCATCAGAACACTGGTTTGACCAATCTGGGGTAAGTAAGACTTGGACATCAGAATCCTAACATAGAGAACCAAAATTGAGAACCTCAAGCACTTGGAAGAGCAGAAGGGCCTAGCATTATGTGAAGACAACAAATTTTTAAACTCAACATGTGCTGGGTGTGGTGGTGCACGCCTTTAGTTCCAGCACTCAGGAGGCAGAGGTAGGAGGATCACTGTGAGTTCAAGGCCACCCTGAGAATGCATAGTGAATTCCAGGTCAGTCTGGGCTAGAGTGAGACCCTACCTCGAAAAACCAAAATAAATAAATAAATAAATAAATAAATAAATAAATAAATAAATAAATAAATAAATAAACTCAATATGTATCAAAATGTATTATTTAAATAGCATACTGTTGTCAGTTTCACATTGCTGGGATGAATTTACAAACAGACACAGTTCATAGAAGAACAGAATTCATTTCCAGTTTACAGATCCAGGGGAAGTTCCAAAATGACAGAAGAAGCTGACTCTTTTTCATAGATCCAAGCAGAGAGACACCACCCACCAGCCATAAAAGCAAGAAAACAAGCACAAAATCAGCAACAAGCAGTAGGGAACTCTAGCAAGCAGCAGGGACCCAGGCAGAACTCACACTGCTCTCTTATATCTTTGAGCTGAAATTCAGATACACCCCCAAACACACCTTAGGGCTGGACACAAGGATCTGCCCTAAATAACATTTCCTCCATCCAGGCACCTGAAGACAAGCTTTAACAAAAACAACTGAGTCTAATGGGGGACATACATTCAAATGACCACAGTATACTAAGCACATGCTTTTTCCTTTTCAAACTGTTATGTTCTGTCTCTTTCTCAAATAAAATTAAAAAGGGGCGAGGAGGCTGGAGAGATAGTTAAGCTATTAAAGCTATTAAAGGCACTTGCTTGTGAAGTCTGACATCCCAAGTTCCATTCTCCAGGACCTAAGGGAGACCAGATGACATAGGAAGGGACAGGAAATCCTGGTGTGTCCATCCTAGTCCTCCCCCACCTCTCAAGTAAATAATTGTAAAATGTTATCTTCCTCCTCCTACTTTTAGCTGAAGTGAAATGGGGCGGATGGTCAAAGAAATGGAATAGACTTTGTGAGCAACACAGCAAGGCCCCTGATAGAGTTCAGTGGAGGAGTGCTTGGTGGAGCCACAAGCCTGGGTATAAATCCTGGGGCCATAGAAGAAGAAACTTTTTTTTAATTACAGCATTAGTTTATTTATTTGAGAGAGAGTGAGAGAGAGAAAAAGAGGCAGAGAGAGAGAGAGAGAGAGAGAGAGAGAGAGAGAGAGAGAGAGAGAGAGAGAGAGAGAGAATGGACATGCCAGGGCCTCCAGACACTGCAAACTCCAGACACATGTGCACCTTGTATATCTGGTTGTACATGGGTACTGAGGACTCGAACTCAGTTCCTTCTGCTTTGCAGGCAAATGCCTTAAACACTTAGGCATCTCTCCAGCCCAGCATTATTTTTTTTAAGAATGTTTTGGCAGTAAAAAGAGACTTGCTCAGAACAGTCCCCCACCCCGGTGCTTAGCCCCTGGAAAACGCTTTGTACACCAGCAGCAAGCATTTGAAGCCTTACCCGCTCATCCTCACTGATCTGTGCATCCACCATTGCCTGAGCACAAGATCTGTTTTGAAATAGTTTATTTTTCATCAGCGGAAGCTCAGGGAAGAGAATTGGATAACCTATGGAAGATACCTCCAGACTCTTGCAGCTACTTGGTGTCTGCTTGCTTTGACAATAATGTTTGATGGTAAACAATAATAATATCTCCCCTTGTTAGTCAAGTCAACAGAGATCTCAAAAAACCAAAATTGACCTACCATTTTGAAAGTTCAATCAGAGACAATGGGTGGTGACATCAAAAAGGAATTTTTTCAGTGTGGGCCATGCTGTGAAGAAAGTAAGTCCTGTATTGAGGTACTGACAAGAGGGAAGGACAGGACTACATAGGAGGACAAAGCACTGGGCAAGAAGTGTGCTTAGTCTTAGTCACACTGGCCTGATTGATCATTGTCCCCAGTTTGGTTCTGCTGGGAGCTCCTGCTTTCTCCCAGAAACTCATGATCGCTGGAGGGGTGGTTCAGTTCCCTAAGGCTCCCATATGGAGAAGACTGCTCCCTCTAAGGGTTGGGGAGGACCTTCTTGATGCACATGATTCTCATCATGGGGTAATTGCTTCCACATGGGGGCAGCCTTAGTTCCAATCCTGGGATGATCTGCCTGAAATATTGAGTGTCTGTGAATTTTGAAACTATCTTAATTACTCTTATCTTGGTTTCTTCAGCCTTGAAAGGGGATGTGTGATTAGATAAATTTAGGACCATCAACATTATTACCAGTTTTAGGCAGAAACCTCTGAAGAGCTTGACATTTCTATGCCATAGTCAGGAGGGAACCTGACCCAAACGATAGTGAGAGAGCTGCAGGGAAGGACAGCAGCCTTAGTCCCTTTCACTCAGGGAATATTCCCTAATATCATTCTCTCCACCTCCTTTGGTTCACTGATGGCCTGGTATCAGTTATTTCCTTCCTTCTTGCTTCCTTGGTTTGCTTTGTTGCTCTAATCCAAAGTTTTCTAGTTGATTGATAGAGTCATTTGCTTTTCATTTTTATAGTATCTGAGGGACACAATTAAGAAATACAAGGTTTAGCCCCATGTCTGCTTTACCTGCGTTTGTCACTATTTGACCTGTGATGCTCCTATTGCCAAGAAGTTTTAAATGAATCTTAAGTTCTTTATAACATTTTTTTCTTAAACTGGATAGTTATTTAGTTCCACTTCTTTTAGGTTATTATATCATATTTATTAGTTTATAATTTTAGTATATATAGTTATATATGTTGCATATCTTGAAAAATCATTGAGGAGTTTCTCAAGCTAAAAGTGAGAGTAGCATTATTATATGGGTATGCTCAAGCTGGAGCTGAACTGGAAATCTGCTTCCTGTCGACCAGCTGTCAGAAAGCTGGGAAAAGCTATGGCTGCATGCATCCCTATGGGAGAGAGAAGTCCTCAAAGGTGGTGAACAGCAATGGACCTTGTAAGCCTTAAGACCAGCCAGCCAGGCCAAATGTGCCAACTAGGACAATAGTGGTAACTCTTGTGGGGAAAACCAATTACTATCTAATTGAACTGGAGGCCTGCTCCACAGGACAGAATACATGCCTGGTACTGAAGACCTAGTCAAAAGCCTATGACAGGGGAGGTCATGAACCCTAGGAGAGTAATGCCTGCTGTTGTCTGACTAAATACACATATTAAGCCCACAAAACAGACTTATAAGTTTTTTTTAAAAATAATGATCATACCTATATAATAATGCTACTCTTCTGTTTTTCTACTTCTGATAAACATGGAGGCACAAAGATTTTGTTAAATTGGTATTTTCTATCACTGAAATAAGTTCTACTACACACAACTTTCATTTACTGAAATGGCTTCTGTTGCTACTTGGGAAGCTCATTGCCCTGGAGATCTGCTAATAATCTGTTGATAAATTCCTTACTGCTCAAGCTCAGGACCCTCAATTCAGAAACACTGTGACCTAGCAATACTGTTTAGTGTCTTTGCTTAGGGATATCTCAGAGAGTAATGATGAGAAACATTTTCCACAGGATTTTTGTAGTGATATCTTTTTATGAAGCTACCTCCTGTGGGGTGTCTTTTGTCTCCTAAAATTCCCTTTCAGGCAGGCTTTAGCCAGATTTGGAAATATTTATTCCTGGTAGAAATCTGCTATGTTACACACTTCTTTTTGTCACTGTTCTTGTCATTATTTTCTCTTTGAGGACTACAATAGGCAGTTCAAGAGAAATAGAATGTGTGCAAACCTTCTTAACTCAATTTTTGTTCAAAATTCATCTCAGAATGACATTCACCACATAGATGGCTTTGTCAAACATTTTATCAAAGTTCTATAAAATTTTCTGAAGTGTTTTGTCTAGAAGATGCTGATTTTGAAGATATCTTCAAAGTGCCTCAGATTTAACAAGTTTTCCACAGGAGATTATATGAACATTTGGTTGGCGAGTCCAGTACATGAAGCAAACAACTCATTTGACCAATAGTGCAAGGATTTTAATGTATTTGTCTCTGGAAAACATATTTATGTTTCTTTCAGACCAGATTCTTGACCCCTTACACTGTATGAATGTAAGTATGTATATAAATTTACATATAGGTTTAAAGTTATAGGCCACTTTTCTGTGGTTCCAATATATGTGGTGTAAGAATAGAATGACTAGAAAAAGAGTGATATTCCACACATTTAACAACCTACTTTTATTATTGGTCTAAGAAATCTTACAATACACGTCTAGATTCTACAATCATGTCAGTGTTTCTTTAGCAAAAAGAATAAATAAAAATGGCAAAGGAAATGAGTTTCAGACATGTCCATATTAGAACCTGAACCTCACAATTCTTTTTCTTCCATCCTATGGGCCTTCTTCCCAACACTCTTTCTGACTACCTTGTGGTCAACCAGGAACCCTGAAAGTTCAAATGTCTTTTAAATTCGCAAGTTAGATAAGCCAATTGTAGTGGATTTTAAGCTCTGGTTATAAGATTTATTTTTACAGATTTCCCAAAGCCTGTGAAGGGTAGGATAAATATAAATTTACAGACCAGTCTTCTATAATTCCAGGAACATATAATTGAGAGATCTCAGATTTCTATCAGTTAATTTGTATGTGGTTAGGACCATCATATTCAATAAAATGAAGTGAAATGAAAAAGACAATGGAAGTGACTTGAGTATGACAAAAAGACCCTAAATTCCAAAGTACAACAACAGACATTTTTTTTTAAATCCATAAAATTTTTGATAAAATGATATGTTGGAGAATTTAGGGTGTGGCTCTTTTATGCTTTGAGAAAACAGTTGTAGAATTTGGAAAAGATGGACCTCCAGCATTCCCATCACTTTTCCTAAATTGTAGTGAGAGAAATGGGCGGTTTAATTCACAGGTGAAAAGAGAGGTCGAAGTGGTCTTGTTGCCAGACGACATCTATAAATTTGCAGTGAGGAAAACTAAAAGGCTAACAGGGGATTGGGAAACCACAGAAGTAGCTTCAAGCATGAAAAACTGCTTCCATTTGCCCTTGAACTCCTAAGGAAAGTTTCTAAACAGTCATCATAGCCTTGGAAATTTTTCTTTGACATTGGCACTGTAACAGCTGAAAGTCCTGCCACTGTCATAATACCTTCTCCTTGGCATTCTTGAATTATTTTTTCACATGACAGCTATAACTCACCTTGTTTCATCCTGGACACTCCAGACTCTCACTAGGGAATGTTTTTGTGCCACTATACCTTTGTTTTGTTTGGTTGGTCGGTTTTCTTTTTCTTCTTTTTAGTATGAAGCATGAGTTAAAAAAAAATTCCGCAGTTAGGGAGATGGCTCATCAAGTCAAGGTGTTTGCTTACAAATCCTTCCAACATAATTTGATCCTCCCCAACAGGCAGGTAAATCTGGACATAAAGTGGGGATTGCATCTGAGACCCCAACAAGCCTAGAATAATAGGGGTGAGCCAGGAGAAAGCAAAGATCATAGGCCAGATAGACTGGCATTTGTTTGTTTATAGAACATACTTGTCCAAAATATGGATGGAAAAAAAAGTACACATACCTCAAAGTTTCCTCTGATCTTCACCCCATCCACTATCTCTCTCTCTCTTTCTCTTGCTCTCTCTCTCTCTCTCTCTCTCTCTCTCTCTCTCACACACACACACACACACACACACACACACACACACACACACTTAAATAAATAACTTTTTCAAAAGTTCCCAGGGATAATTTGTCACTTTTTTGTCTGTCTACCAGACTCCTTCAGTTGAAATTTTGCCACGACTTTGCATGAAATTACTCACCTGTAATAGGGAAAGATGATCACTGTACATTTATCAAGAGTACAGGCTGGACATACATTTACAGAACATTTTTTCTTCTTGTGATTCTTGAAACAAGTAATTCAGACTTCTCTGATCTCTATCAATCGATTGACATGTGATTTTAAATCTCAGGTATTTTAAACATAAGATCATCACTCTTTGGCTCTCATTGCAGGAAAAAGAGCCCTTTGAAGTTGAATATGCCATCTCCTTAGCCACACACACACACACACACACACACACACACACACACACACACACACTGATTTTCAGGTCTGTCTTGTCTCATTTTCTATTTCTGTAACTGAACACAGAATAAGGCACCCTGGTGTCTAGTGAGAGCTTTCTTCATGTATGAAAGAGGGTGTCACATGTCCAGACAGAGCCAGCAGGCTAATCCTGCCCTCTCTTCTTCCCCATTAAAAAGCATTGTTGTCACATGAAGGTTTCACTTTCATGACCCCATCCAATCCTAATTCCCATTGGTCTCACCTCCAAATATCATTAACATATGAATTAAGTGCATACCTTTAGTCCCAGCACTCTGGAGGCAGAGGTAGGAGGATTGCTGTGAGTCCAAGTCCACCCTGAGACTAATTCTAGGTCAGCCTGGGCTAGAAAGAGACCCTGCCTCAACACCCCTTCCTCCCTCCAAAAAAACTAGGATTTAGTCATAGCACACAGACTTTCCCAGGGCACATTCCAACTGTAGCAATTTCTTCCTGGCTTTGGTATACATGACAAAGCACAGCAGGGCACTTGTGCAACACACTTGGTCTTATCACCAACAGTTAAGAGCTGCATTTCCTTTCTATTCTCCCAAGCTGCCTCTACACGACATAAAAAGGGGGCTTTTTCTATGACAAAGACCCTGGCACAATACTGGGAAGAAACAGAAGGAAATTTTAACAAGAACAACAGCTAAACTTGAGGATATTTCTTAGATAAGAACATGGAAATTCTGAACCAGTGACAAAAGAATTGATACTATATGAGGAGAGTAAAGGTAGAAATTCCTGAGAATTCTCCAGAAGCAGCCAGGCTTCTGAGACCACCTCTACCACAAAGCTTTGCTTCCAGACATCTACTGTAGAACACGGATGGTTTCCACCCAACACCTACAGGACTACATGATTGATGGTGCCTTTAAATGTACAAGCTCCTCTGCCTCCTTCCTTCCTTCTTTCCTTTCCTCCTTAAGCAATGTTCTTTCATCGTTCTGACCCATCTGTTCTGTATATCTCATTAGTGGTTGTAATTTCTTAACCAGGCAAACTTCAAGGTCTTTATCTTTCTGTTTCTTATCATTCCTTGGTATGACTGAGAGACAAGAGAGAGAGAGAGAGACCCATGATCTAGCCAACACAAACATTCAAATTCTGTTTTGCATTCTTTGAGTGCTAACTACCTAGTGCCAATGATTTGTCATAAAATATTTGTTCTCATTCAAAATTGGAATTAATCCCCAGTTGTCCTTTTTTTAATAACAGGACAGGTGACCAAAATTAAAACTCTTTTATGGACCATTTCTGTCTCCAATGAAAGCATGTCAAGGCCCCACTGTCAGAGATAACATCTGTAAACAAGCTTTCATGAAGAAAAGACCCAGAAAGAGAACTAGGAACAGATGGTTTGAATTTACGACCTGCCTCAGATTTACAAACCTCTCAAAAAAGTCTTACCATAAAGAAACTGATTGTTTATCACCTCTAACCTGGTTGACCTTGATGAACCCCTCTTTGCCACATGGGGTTCATACAAATCATAAATTGTTTACTATGAGTAAAGAATTTATATTTGACATTTAATAGTATATCAATAAATTTTGGATATAAGGTTAATAATTATCACTTATTAACATAAAATTATGTTGTTAAAATTGTATATTACACATTAATATTGTTTCCTCTTCATTTGCCTCCCTACCTTTTGACACCTATATTTAAATAGGTATTCAAATAGATATAAATATGTCAATCTTCTGAAGCAATTTGAAAGCGTTATTCCATTTTATTTCTCATCAAGCCTTAGTAGCAATAAATCTGAACACAATGAGAGTTTTTAACTGTTCAGTACCTGCTATATAGCCATGTTGTATTCAGTTTATATAATATCTATTACCTAGTACTTCTAGAATCTTATAGTAGAGAAATTAGCATAGTGCATTTTATATAAATGAACTGTGCTGTGGAGTATAGGGATTTTGTTTTATGTTCTAGAACTAGTGTTTGAAAATCTAGGCTCAGGAAATAAGAATGGGAATGTGTCTTTCTCACTGTTGGTGTTTTTATATCAAGTTTATTCCTGGGAACTTTTAAAATGTTCTTGATGGTATTGAATTTTGCTAGTCTATGTCGGTAAATATTTATTGCAACTTCTTTGGCATAGTTTAGGCCCTTGTAACATGAATTTATGTGTCTGTGTGTATGTGTACATTCATGTGTGTGATTTTCGTGAAATTGTTGCTCATATGCTCATATCTTCAAATAATTTATACATTTTATGTTTCAAATTGTATTTTCCTGGAACTTCTCGCTTACAGATGCTGACATTTTGGCTTCACTATCATATATGTCAACTTTTTATGTATTCTTTGAATCTATTCACTCTTGTCTAATGAATGCCAGTGTTTCATCTGATTCGAATTCACTTGCCATTATATTTTATGTGAATGGCTCTTCTGTTTTCTCTGTTTATATACAGGTGTAATTTTTTTGCAATCATATACATAATGTTATAAAGAGCAGCAACGATGGCTGTTGTTTGTGAAGGAGTTAATGATTGGCTTCCCTGAAGTGGGCAGTTCCTATGGGAATTGTGGGTAGTGCCATTCCACAGGCTCTGGTTCTGGACACTGAATGAAAGAAGCAAGTGAGCTGAACACCAGGATTTTGAACTCTCTGTTTTCTAACTCTGGATCCCGCTCCTGCAGCTATGATGGACTGCACCCCTCAAATTACGAGGTGAAATAAGCCCCTGCTCCCTTAGGTTGCCTCTTGACAGATATTTGAGCACAGCCGTGAGAAAAGTGAACCAAGATGCCTGGGAAGGTGACTCATATCTTCATGTGAATCAGAATAGAAATGTGTTAGCAGTTAAAGAAAAGGCAGATAAATAGGATACTTTTTTTCTTGTAACCTTATGGAAAAATGTCAAAACATCATGTTAGTTATGGAAACATAAGTCTAAAATGCTATATTAATAATTATATGCGGCTGGAGAGATGGCTCAGCGGTTAAGTAACTTGCCTCCAGTGCCTAAGGCCCCAGTTAAATTCCCCAGGACCCATGTAAGCCAGACCCTCAAGGTGGTGGCCCTGGTGCTTTCTCTCTGTCTTTCTCTCTGTATCTCTCTGCTTGAAAATGAATAAATAAAATATTTTAAAATAATAATAATAATAATTATATGAGCAAATGAAGATGCCAATCTGCTCTATACAATATAATTTTCTCACCTATCACCTTAGTTCATTCTATAAGTCTGACAATGGTGGAGATAGAAGACAATTGTTACTCCTTTTTCATAAGTGAGAAAAATGGGTAAAAATGGTGAAAATATTACATCGTTTGAGCTCATGCTGTTCTTTAACGTTTTTATGTCTGTGTTTAAAATAGGTCTCTTTTGTCAGCACATTGTGTGGTGAAGACAGAAGGATGAAATGAACGATAGAGAAGGAGAAGAAATGGCTCCACTGGGGTTCTTTTAAACTCTCCATGACCGTGATCCTTCTCCTCTTATCCTCATCTTTTTTATTGTGTGGTTTGGTGTGTGTGTGTGTGTGTGTGTGTGTGTGTGTGTGTGTGTGTGTGTGTGTGTGTTTTCCAAAAACTAATCCAAAAAAATTCATTACCCTAAAATATTTATGGAAATTCCTCTCTTCCTACTTCACATCCTCCTAACGCCCCTATCTTGTTTCTGACTCTCCATTTTTTATCCATTCTATCTATTTACCTTATTAGGTATCATATCTTGCCTTATCTACCTGTGTAATCAACCATATGGACAGATGAGCTATCCATTATCTATTTTTCTCACTTTGTTCCATGATAATTTATAGCAGTTTACTATGAAAACTATATAAATTAAAATCAAGTAAGAAACGAAACAGGAAAATAATAAGATGAATAATGACTCCAAAGAAAGGAATAAGTTAATGTTAAATAATTTTCAAATACAGTAGAGTGAATAACTTTACAGATGGTCATGGCTTGTAGTTAATCAAAAGGTTTTCTGTGTTTAAATAAACTTTAAGTTATAATAAAATACATTTAATTAATTTTTTTCATTTAAAAGTTCATATTTGAGGTGTTAAAGTGAACAGATTTCAAAAGATTTTCATTATAACACAAATAAATTATACTTGATTTAAAGTTAGTATGATTTTATTGTTTTTTTGTGTTAGGATACAGATAAGCTGCCAAAGAAATAACAGGAAATGCCTCTTTTTTTCTGAAAGAGCACCATAAAACATTGTAGATAACATCACTTGCTGTTTGTATTGAATAGGCCATTTAGAGTTGACAGAATACATAAATAATTACAGTTATCTTATATATTTTCTATGACAATCTCTTGTTTAGTAAAAATAACATTTTTGAGGGAAATTCAAACAATGTTGTAGTATTTAAATATGATGGAAATATCCAAGACATAGTATGACAATTCTGAATGCCTATTAAACTAGTCTGAACAAAATTCAAGCTAGTAAAAATAAGTTCCCATAAAGAATTCATTTACTTAAAGTAACAGTGAAATTTATTATTTTTGAATTAGTGTTGTAAACATGGGCCTACTTATTTCTTTTTCCTATGTGATCTAACCTACTAAATTCATTTAGGGGGCTGGAGAGATTGCTCAGCGGTTAGGGCATTGCCTGCAGTGCCTAAGGCCCCGGGTTCAATTCCCCAGGACCCACATAAGCCAGACACACAAGGTGGTGGCCCTGGCACATTCTCAGCCTCTCTCTCTCTCTCTCTCTCTCTCTCTCTCTCTCTCTCTGTATCTCTCTGCTTGAAAATGAATAAATAAAATATATAAAAAAATTCATTTAGGCAAAACAAAGCATTAAGAATTTGACAAGTATTAGTATGACTCAAAACAGATGTATGCAAAAATTCTCAGAAAGTCTGTAATAAAATCATTATCGATATGTAAATATCTTATCTCAAAACCAAACCTGGTAAGTTTTTTTTACTATTATTGTGTGGATGTGGATGTATGAATGTGTGTGTGTGTGTGTGTGTGTGTGTGTATGTTTGCACGTACAAGAGAGAGCCATGTTAAAAGTATAGAAGTTTTTGAGACAACAACCTCATGGTGTTTGTGATCTCCTTCCACTTTGCTTCATAGGATATCCCTTGGTAATTTGATTTTTGCCACTTCTTGTACACCTGTAGCTAGCCTCTGTGCTTCTTGATCTCTGTTCCTGGCGCTGTGTCATAATGTCCCAAAGCTCTGGGGAATTGACCATGGCCAGGCAGACTTGCAAGCGAGAGCTTGTAACCACCGAATCATCTCTCAAGCCCCTGGGAAGCTTTAGGAACCATCATTCTGAAAAGAGGGCTTGCATTTGTCTAAACTGTTAACACAGTATTCGAACTACTTTTCCTCTTGAACTGCCCTCTGTTGCAGACCACAGTATTGAGGAGTTTTCTTCTACTAACTTAAGTACCTGGATAGATTACATGCCACACTTTATAAACCAGGTGTGGTACTGACACACACACCTGTAATTCCAGCAGCTGTGAAGTGGAAGCAAGACGATCCAAAGTTCAACAGTATCCTAGGTTTGAGTACTACTTGGGTTACAGGAGGAAAGAGAGAGAGAGAGAGAGAGAGAGAGAGAGAGAGAGAGAGAGAGAGAGAGAGAGAGAGAGAGAGAGGAGAACAGAACCACCCATCCCAGAGGAAGTCACAGCCAAAAGACAGCATTCCAGGAGCTAAGGAAGGAACTCAAGACACAGCAGACAAGAGCCAACCATCTTGTCAGTGCTACGCTCAGACTAGAAGGTTCTTTTTGGAATGGGCAGACATTAAGGCAGGAGTACAGCTGGTGAAAGCTGAGGGTAAGTGACTTTATGTGCTCAGCTATAAAGTGGACAATAATGTCCCTCCCCAAAGCTCAGAGACTCTCATGGAGGAGGAGGCAGAAAGAATGCAGTAGTCTTAGGATGGGGGGAGTGCTTTGACTGCCTTATGAATAAGACATGGCCATTACATTCAGGTTCTCGCAGCAGTAGTGGTTTATTGCACAGACTGAACCTGCTGATGGTCCCTTGTGGATGAAGAGGTGGGTTGATGAGATGCCTTTCCTCCCACCCAGAAAAACTGTTAGCAATTGATGTTTGCTGGATGAGAAGGAGTCATGTTCAGTGGTGTAGCTATTGATCCGTTGCTTGCGCTCAATACATAAGCCCCACACTTCCCACCCTTTGCCCATCCATGTAAGCAACTCTGTGGATCACACACACACACACACACACACACACACACACACACACACACACACACACACAAAAGATATGAAAATAGGAAAGGGCTTACTTGGGAAAAATGAAGTGTTCTAATGAGAAGGGGATAAAGAAGGATAATGGGAGTTAATGAGATCAAAACATACGTGTGTATGAAATTGTCAGAAATCAAATAAATTTTAAAAGAGAAAATAAAAGTGAGACAATCTTTTTATGATGATAGGCTTAGAAATACATATTCTCACTCACTGTGCTAACATTATTAACCAGAAACAGAGAAGCAATTTGGATATACACTAAAGAAGAAAGACACCTTTTGAAATTTTAATTCCTGAGCCAAAGCCCAGAACAACTGACACTAACATCTCTGGGGTTGGGCTCAAACAAAACAAACAAGCCAACAAAAAAACCTCCCTTGGTTTATGAACACCCATCATAATAGAACCCCTTATGTGAGAGAAGTTTCTATACTTGATACCAGCTTCTGACGTACTAACATGTCTGAATCCTTTCTGTATATAGATCTTCCATCCCGAATAGATGCCAGGAATCCTTGCTGTCTATTTTAAGGAGTTCACACAGCATCCAAAATAATTTTCCTCTTGAACTGCCCACATAGACTCCCTCACCGTGCTCAGTTTACCATAGTACTTGCATGTGCTGAAACTGACCTTCTCAGACCATAGGATTTATATCTAATATATATTTTTATTTTTTCATATAATTGACCTTTATAAAATCCATGTTTAATATTTTTTTCTCTTAAGCTTCTCTCCATTAAATAGTTCCCTGTCATGCAATTCATGCATTTTTGTATGACTTTTTTCTTCATGATTTATTTGTTCTTTACCCTCCCCAAATGGTTCTTTTCCTTTTCCTTCTCTTCTTCCTCCCCGGATTTCTGGATATCTGGTGACATGACTGGATGGCTAGTGAGATGACTGGCTCCCATTTATTTGGTATCTTTTGCCCCAAATAGATGACAGGATCCCTTGTCACACAAGAAGAAATGTTGAGTTTTCTCAAATGCCTTTAAGTCATTCAAGGTCTCACCTTCCCTTAATTCTGTTAATGTTGTATATCACTCTGATTAATATCCATATGTTGTATCATTCTTGAATTCCAAAAATAAATCGTATGTACTCATAGTACTTTATAAACCATTTTGTATTGTTGATAATAGCATTCCCATCACATGTGAGGCAATGCTGTGCTTTTAATTTACATTTCCCTGATAATTAATGATGCTATTTCTCATACGTTAACCATTTTAACATCTTCATAATGTCTAGTTTCTCATATTTTTGATATTGGTCTCATCAGATATATATATATATATATATATATATATATATAATTTTTTTTTTGGTTTTTTGAGGTAGGGTCTCACTCAAAACCAGGCTGACCTGGAATTCACTATATCGTCTCAGACTGGTCTTGAACTCACAGCGATCCTCCTACCTCTGCCTCCTGAGTGCTGGGATTAAAGGCGTGCACCACCACGCCCAGCTTTCATCAGATATATTTATTTCAAAATTTTTCTCCCATTCTTAGTTTACCTTTTGATTTTGTTATTTCCTTTATTGTGCTTACGATTTTAATAAGATATAATCATATTCAACCATTTTTATGCTTATGATTTTGGTGTTGTATAGGATGGTATATAGTGATTGTCAACTTGACAGAAACTAGGATTGCCTGTGAGGGGTTGTCTAGATTACATCTGTCTCCGGAAATGTCTATGAGGATTTATCCTGAGGTTTCTAACTGAGGGCAGTTCCATTCTATCAGCTTGGGTACTGGATTGTATGAGGTGGCTAAGCATCAGCTTGCATTGCTCTCTAACTCTTCCTCACTGGGCGCTAAATGTGAGCGATGAAGCCTCTGCCACCATGATTTCCCTGCCATGATGAACTGTAACCAGGATCTGTAGCTGAAATAACCTCTTCCTCCCTCCAAACAATTCTGTGTGGTGTGAGGGAAGAGAGAGAGAGAGAGAGAGAGAGAGAGAGAGAGAGAGAGAGAGAGAGAGAGAGAGAGAGAGAGAGATTCAGTAAACTGATTTTTGTCAGAAAATGTATCTCATTAATAAGAAAGGTAACGGATATATAATGTTTGGATTACCATTGCCAAGGTGAAAAGCAAAGCAAGGAACTTTCCTCTTGTTTTTATTTATTAGGAATTTTATGTTTTCCTTCTGTACACGTAGTTATTTCAAGTTAGCTTACATATAAGATATAAAGCAAAAGTACAATTTTTTTCCGCTTGGGTATCCAGTTTTCTCAATACCATTTATTGTGGAAATGTACATTTCTAATTGTGCATTCATAGATTAGTTGACCATATATACATGCATTTATTTCTGGGCTGTTTATTCTACCCCGTTGGTCTTTGTGTATGTTTTACAATTTTTTTACCAAGTTAAATTTTCTCTTGAATTGAAGATACAATATCACATAGTAAGTATTTTATTAAGGAACCACAGTAGGAATTTTCCTTAGGTTCATTATTCAAAAAAGACATAGTTTGCCCCAGTTATGTTTCATTCTCATCTTATAATTATTGTGAATATTTTATTAGAAACTGTTTTGCTCTGAAAGCTCTGAATCTCATTCTCAAATTTTTGCCTTTACTCTGGTAAAATCAAATTATGTACCATAGTCTGTAGAGATGGCTCAGTTGAGACACTTGCCTGCAAAGCCTAAAGACCGGGTTTCAATTACCCAGGACCCACATAAAGCCAGATGCACAAAGTGGAGCCTGCATCTGGAGTCCATTTGCACTGGCTGGAGGACTTGGCACACCCATTCTCTCTGTCTGTCTTCTCTCTATCTCTTTCCTTTCAAATGAGTAAATGAATAATAATTATTTTGTTTGATTAACCAATATTTACATCTATACAGTCTCACTTCTATTTTTTTAAGTTTGGTCTGCGGTTCTCCTTAGATTCTCCCTAAACTTAGACTGTATTTCACTATAGACATTCAGCATGCTATATTTTTTACCATATGTATCTGAAAAGATGAAATATATCATCATTTATTTAAAAATATTCTGTGAAAATATTTTTAGAAGCCATAGTGCCATTTTGAATATAGAAAAGGATGTGAGAAGGAAAATTAAAAAAAAAACAAGCTTGTGCAATTAAGAGGAAAACACTATTTGACCCCTTGTTAATGTGAGGCATGTCTAGAAATAGAGTTGTCTCAAAAGATGGGAAACATCTGATTGAGGGGTAGCTGAAAATCAGTTTACATCCTCCTTTACTGAGATAGCAATTCTGTTACATGAGAGAACCTTGTGGACTATTTGAAATCAACCATTAGTTTAGATATTGTCATTTGAAATGTTAATTAAAGTGATTATGTAATATTGACCAGCCGGACATTCTCTTTGTAGGTGTAAAAGAATCTAAATTGAACTCATTTGGGGAAGTTGGGGACAATAACAGGTTAGCAGATGTGTCAATTTACTGTTTCCAAACCTCTGAAGAAATGGGGCTGAAAAGTATTCCTAATTTTCTATTTCAGCCAGTATTCCTAAACCTTAAATAAGTTTATGTATTGCTATATTGTAAGACTGCATATCAAAAACCTAAAAGTATAGAGTACTGGCCTTTTCATGCACACAATGTGTAAAAGAGGAAATATAGAATGGTTATATGAAATAATTCTCCATAAAATTATAAGCCCCAAATGCAGGTCAAAGAGACAATGTTAAATATTCTCATAATCACCTCAGAGAAATCACAAAGATGTGTGTGAAATTAATTTCAGATATATAATGTCTTACCCAATATATTTAAAATATTTCATGTAAACATGAACTTAATATAATGTTATTAATTGGTAATTAATTACAGCCTCTTGTATTGTACCAACATTTTCATATCTGATGTGTCACTGAAAGTTATCTGGTACCATAGCAGGTAGTTTACCATTATTCTTCCGCAGTTACCCATACATGTCGTCTCCCCATAGTTCTTCTTTCTCACTGGCAGATATGTTGTTCTAATATTGTCTCTACTAATGAATAGCTTTATCTTTCACTCTGAGTGAGTTAGCTACATGTTTCTATTCATCACTTACATTAGGTCACCAACTGACATTCTCATTTTCAGTACCTTGATCTCTTCAAATTCACTGTCTTTTATCTCTCTGATTTGTTGTTCCCTATGGAAAACACAGTGCATAATAATATAGTTCTCTGATATGGTTCTCTCATCTTTAAGTTCTGTAATTTTAATTAACATTTTATTGCCAATAATTAGATAATTCGATACATTGTATGAGTAAGTCTTCGGATGGTACCCCCATTTCCTTCTGGGGGCCCTTCTCATTGGGCTTGCTTGACCAGACCATGGGATAGGGGGTTATGGATTGTACAAGAAGTAGTCACATATTTTTACTTCTTTGTTTGCTGAGGAAGGCAGTGACTCTGGATATTCTCCTCCACCATGGCTCTTACAACCTTTCTGCCCCCTCTTCCTTTTAGTTCCCTATTTGCTTGCACTCAGGGTCCAGCCCATCCTACTTTCTTTTATTCTCCATCCAGATTCTTTCTTTGCTCTTCTTTCCAAACACACTTATTTACTGAGCGCAGATGATCCATGTTCAAAGAGCTGGGTCTGAGGAAGCTCTGCCATAATGGAGTCACACAGAAGTAAAACTGTCTCTAGAAGTAGGTTATTCCCTTCCCAGGGGTGCTGTGTAATGTTCCCTTTTTTCCTTGCTATAGAAGTTGTATATCACACCTGCTACTCACCGTTATCTTTCAGAGATGCCCAGACAAGGCTACATGCTAGGATGAGGTTCACTACCTTTCAAACTTCCTGCGGGATTTCATCAATTTCTAAATTTTAAATAATGTGCAACCTGCTAGTTCTCAGTCCTGTTTCGTTAGCTCACACATCTTTTGTCTCTTAGTTCTTCAAATGGTCATTGTTGTTTCCTTTTTGTCTTTCCCACTTTTTATTTTTATTTATTTATTTATTTTAAAATATTTTATTTATTCATTTTCAAGCAGATATATATATATACATATATATATAGAGAGAGGGGGGCACCAGGGTCACCACCTTGTGGGTCTGGCTTATGTGGGTCCCGGGGAATTGAACCAGGGGCCTTAGGCACTGGAGGCAAGTGCCTTAACCGCTGAGCAATCTCTCCAGCCCTGTACTCTATTTTAAAAGAAATATGTAACTCCTAAGTGGATTTCAGAAAATTAAAGAATTCTGATGTGCAGATGTAGAAGCCTCTGAACCACACTTAAGAGACCAGCTGTTCTAATCAAGGATAGTGTCATTTATTTCTGTAATAATGAACCTTTTATAAAAAAAATCTAAATTATTTGGTAAAGATTGAAATTAAAATGATAATCCTAATAGTGTGAGGTTATTTCAAATTTCTCTTATTCTTTCTTTTTTCTCTCTTATTCTTTCAAAATATTTTGAGTAATAGCTGTTCTAAATTTATATTGAGAAGAAAAGTCATAGATTTTTTAAAAAGCTGGTATGATAATATCTAAGAGCACATCTCTCCAAGCTTTTTTTTTTTTTTTTGCCTGAATGGTTTGATTTGGTTTTTGCTGAAGGTGCTGTGAAAATGTTCTCAGCAATTGTGAAAGCAAACATGTAATTTAGAAGGATTTAGCACTGAAGACTTTTATTTCCAAATTAAAAAATAAAGAAGGAAGGGAGGAAGGTAGTTTGGAAGAAAAGAGGAAGGAAGGAGGGAGCGAGGTTAGAATGGAGGGAAGAACTGAGAGAGAAAGAGAAAGTTAAAAGATATAAACAAGTATATGGAATTTGTGGAAGCCATATTCTATATACAATTACAAAGTTTGGGACAAGAGTAGAGATATTTCTGTATTTCAAATCCTTATATTTATGTCTATGTATGGACTTATGTCAATTTTCTAAATTGAATTCACTGATTTTCCTTAATAGTTTCAGAAAAAAAAATGAAAGGTTTGAATGAAAGAATTATTCAGAAAAAGTTTCTTTTCTCCTGGAATAATTGGAAAATAACATCCTTTTAAATAAAAGGTTTGTTTCTCCTGAGCATTTTGCTTTAAACTATATATCCCTTAATTTAAGTTGTATTTAGTAGCTGTAGTCTGTTAGTCCAAAGAAAAAATCTTTTGAAATTTACAAAGGTTGTAGATTGCTTCACCCTGTCTTCATGAAATACAGAAAAACCCAGATGTGCTGGAAAAGTGATGGGGAAAAAAAACCTACAAAACTGCCTTGAATGAAGTCATCAAGATCTCATTTCCTCTTTCTTTTGAGGAAATACCAACAGAGATTAGTAGACAGGAGAGGTTATAAGTTTCTCAGGAGGAATTTCATCCTGTTGTAGAGAGAGCTGACGCTGACCATAGACACCTTGCCAGGATCCAAATCGCTTGCAGAAAGACTAGCTGTGCAAGACAAATATCTGTGTCTAATCCCTGATTCACCTGCCCACTCAGTCTCAAGGGCATATGTTGTGTTTCACAGCCATCTATGAGTATTCCTTGAGTGTAAATGCTGGGGGAGACTATCCAGAGGCATGGCACCCATCAGTAACAACACACTTGGGCCAGGAAGAGTGGGCTGAATACTAGGATATCCAGGATCGCTTGCCACAAGGACTAATACAGACAGCCCACGGAGGAGGATATCCAACTGATCAGGGATGGGGAAGGGGGGATTGGGGAATTCGGGATAACAACGCATTGGTTGCCCACTAGATAATGTAACCCATTATGGACAATAAATATATATTTTAAAAAAAAAGTAGGAGCCTAAGGCTTCAAAAGTGTGGCGTGAACCTATCTGAGTGTACCTTTGGGAAGAGAAGATTCATTGACTGTCTTTTTCTCTCAGGGTCACCTTGAAGAGCTCTAGTTGCATCAGGAGAGACATTAACAGACTTGCACAGAAGAAATGCTCATTGCTGCACTTTGGCTCTTGTCAAATATCTCTTTGAGTTGAGTGAAGTAAGTGCTGTCCTTGGCATCTATTTTTGAACACTGTGTGTATAGGAGAGCTCTCAGGTGCTTCCATGATGTGGCTCCTGGTCAAGGACATGCTGGATTTCCCATCATCATTCTTGAGTCCCCGCCCCACACCCCATTAGCAGTATCTGCTCTAGAGTAGCTAAATAACAGCATTATGTAACATTTTGTTGGCCTCTGGCATCAACATGGTCCTCTTAAATGCTGATAAAACCTCTTATTCAGAAGCATCAAATTAAGTTATATGACTAATACCCCTATAGAAACTGGATTATCTTGAGGAGGATGCACAAGAAATATGTTCTTACCTGGATGTGATGTCATAAGCCTGTAATGCCAGCAACTCGAAAACAAGAGAATTATCCTTGTCTGCAAAGTGAGGCCATCCTGGGCTACATGGCACCTTCTCTTTAAGAAGCAATAAACAAAAACAAAGACCAAAAGAGAATCAAAAGCAAATAAATTTCTTCTTTTGGTCTCCTAAACTGGGGAAGAAAAGAATGGGGGCTGTGCAGTACTCTCCTCAGTTGAGTTTTATTATTGCATAGGGTCATTCTCTCTACTATCCATTCATCTAAGAGAAAACATAACGACCTCAATAGAACATGCTGAACAAACACACTTTCTCATTTATCTGGACAAATGAGACCTATCTAAACACCTGAATTAGTGATATAATTAATAAAGTAATCTATACCAAGCTTAACAGCCAATTTATTTATGGATTGAAAAGGGCATAAAAATCAGAAAATTAATCTGCTCATCAATGTTCTTTTAAATATAAGTGAGCAGTTTTTTTCCAACCTGTACCTAGAAACTACTTCGTATATACCATGCACTCCATCAATAAGAATGGCTTTTATATTCAATTAAGTGGAATGTTAAATCTTATATTGAGGCATGACTGAGGCATGGGGATAAAGCTTAGAGGCCTAAACCTAAATCCAGTACTGAAAAAGAAAGGAAAAATAAAGTTACATTGAGTTTTGCTTAGTTATTTTAGTAGATATTATAAAATAAGATGTAGTGAATTATGTCCAAGAAATGATTTTCTATTAAAAGTATCAACTGTCCTTTGTCATTAAGAGCAACCACTACATAACTTATACAGACATTTTTTGTTTTGTTTTGTCTAGTTAGTGTCTCACTATAGCCCAGGCTGACCTAGAATTTACTCTGCAGTCCTGGGCTAACCTGGAACTCACTCCATAGTCCCAGGCTGGCCTTGAACTCACAGTGATCCTCCTACCTTTGCCTCCCAAGTGCTGGGATTGATGACATGCACCACCACATACAGCAAGCAGATACCTTTTTAACATTTGCCCCTTAGTTGTTCTTGTAATTAAAAACACTCTCTATTCTGTGTAATAATCCAAACATCAAAATAAGTGAATATGGCATACTTACCTTTTAAATGACTTTTATGTTTTACTTTTTACATTTCTGCCCAAAGAGAGAATCTATAAAATGTTACCTGTACTTATTGATGAGGATGTGTTTTATCCAATAGATCTCAGAAGAAATCTGGGATATTTTCTAATGAACCTTGATCAACTTAGTTGTGCCCCTCACACACATGATCAATCACTTCCCATGTGGAAAGCTCAACACAAGGTAAGAGCCAAAGTCCTTATTGCCTTAAGTCTTCCAGCAAGTAAAGGAAAAGTGGAGTTCTCAGCTCCATTCTGTTTACGAAAGATCAAGTAAAGAATCTATTCTTGTTTTCCAGACTCTTAACTCTCTTTGCTTACTTTCCTCTTTTCCTGAGTTATAGTTTAAAGTGACTCTTTAGTGATTAAAACCCAATTGTTCTGAATATATACATGTCACAGTAATTACATTCAGCAGTTCAGGAAAGCTGAATACTGCAAGCTGAAGGTCTTTCCTCCATGTGACATTAATAGTCAAAAGGTACAACATGTTAGTGGTAAATTTGATAATTTTTTTCCCGATAACTATCATAAGACAACATGGATAAGAGGAAATGTGTAAAAAAAGGCCTTGAGAATGAAAGTAGAAAACATAGTGTTGTTTTAGTATTTATTGATATTAGAGATATGCCAGGACAATAGGTTTACTTCTGCTAAGTGGATTTATGGGCTAGATATTTCATTACTGACTCTTGGGTTTCTAGATCCTAGGTTAGTGTCCGCAGATGTCCACCTGTAGGGATGTGCCACTACACCTCCTAGGAATCTACAGAATTTAGACACCATTGAGCAGCAGAAAGGCCATTGTTTCCCTCTGAATTATGCACCTTGCTACACAATATGGATAAAGGATTTTTAACGCTATCATAAAAAGGCAAATGCTATCTTTTTGGGGGGTGTGTATGTGTAGTATGCGTGGTATATGCACCCATGCACACAGGCACATGTGCTCTGTGCCCATGCATGCAGATATCAGAGGAGGACATACCATACAGTCTCTGTTGTTCCTCTGCCTCAGTTGTCAGAGACAGAGTCTCTCACTGGACTTGAAACACCTTATTTTATAGTTGGGTGGCTGACCAGTGACCTTCCTGTCTCCTCTCTCCTCAGCACTGGGATACAGTATTCCTAGCTTCTTATGTAGGTTGTAGGAATTGAATTCAAGTCCTCACACTTATACAGCAAGCAAGCACTCTTACACACGGAGTCATGTCCAAGCCCTGGTTTATTTAGTTTTTTTTTTTTTCTTTTGACAAGGTCTTCAAACTCATTAGCCTCCTGCCTCAACCTCAAAAGTGCTGGGATTAAAAGTAAGCATCATTATGCCTAGTGATGAATTTATACCAGGAGCTGATTTACATGACTGTTAATATGTCTTTTATTAAAATCACAGGCTTGGATTAAGCCATCCTAAAGGTAAATCAGAGATCTGACTCTGGCTGGTTTCAGGTAGTCAGGGTGTTATTTGTTTTTGCATTTAGAAAATGGGAGCTATCAAACATTGGGCTCAGTTTATTTAAACCTATTTAATTTCTTCACACTGTGCTCTTATACTTTTCAAAAATGATAATGAAAAAAATTATATTACAACAAGGGGCTGGAGAGAATGCTCCATGGTAAAGACACTTGTTTCTAAACCTGCTGGCTCAGCTCCATGCTCCTCATGTCCCATCATCCATCCTCAGTACCCACAGAAACCCAGACACTAAGTGGCTCACACGTGTATAACCTCAGTGTGTGTACGACAATGAGGGGCTGAGTCAGGAGAATATGGAACCTGAAAAAGAGCAGTGGCAAAACAGGACTCTGTTTTATAAAAAAGAGAAACACCCTGGGTTTGTCTTCTGATCTACAGAGAGAGAGAGAGAGAGGGAGAGAGAGAGAAAATAAAAATTATGAGATTGCATTATCTTGCTTAAAAATAAGTCAGTTTCCATGATAAAAAGGTCTCATTTCCCCTATACAAGCCCCCCCCCCAGCTTTTTTTTTTTTTTTGAGGTAGGGTCTCACTCTAGCCCATACTGACCTGGAATTCACTATGTAGTCTCACGGTGCCCTGGGACTCACAGTGATCCTCCTACCTAGGCCTCCCGAGTGCTGGGACTAAAGGTGTGGGCCAATTGAACCTCATACCTTCGAGCTCCTCAACTACCTCTTTTCTATCATTCCTCAACACTCAGGAGCCATCCCTACCCAAGGTTTTCTATGTAGAACTTGTCCCATGTTCCATGTAGGTCTGATGCCTTCATGTTCCAGAAACAGTTCTAACAGAACTTTCTGAGCCATAGCTCAACTAAACTAGACTGAATGACCTCATGGTGACATTGTACACCACTGCCTAGTTACATATTTGATCTCAGTGATAAGTCAGGCTTTTCTCCACTATAATGCAAACTGCCTGAGAGTAGGGACAACTTTTTTTTGCAATCACATGCATATATCTAAGACAGTCATTTGTATTTCTACATATTGGTAAGCAGAGAAAAGATCAAACTCTGAAATGGGGTTAACAGTGAATATGTATGCAGTCATCACATAAATGTGTATACATCATCAACTCAAATAATTTTTTGCATTAAAATAAATGGATAGAACATTATTCTAATAAAAATATAATTTGCTGCCAAGGTAATCAGCAAAAAGGAAACTCCTGAGTGTAGATTTGAGTTTTTTTTTAAAATATTTATTCATTCACTTTCAAGCAGAGAGAGAGAGAGAGAGAGAGAGAGAGAGAGAGAGAGAGAGAGAGAGAGAGAGAGAGAGAGAGAGAGAACCAGGGCCACCACCATGTGGGTCTGGCTTATGTGGGTCCTGGGGAATTGAACCGGGGGCCTTAGGCACTGGAGGCAAGTGCCTTAACCCCTGCGCCATCTCTCCAGCCCTAGATTTGAGTTTTTAAAGCTGAGCTGAACATGTAACTCAATGTTATAGTGCTTGCACAGCATATGGAAGGTTCTGAGTTCAACCCCTATCATTTAATTAATTAAGTGAATAAATAAAGTTTTAGGCCTAAGTATTGATGTTCTTTAAGTGATTAATAAAGTGAGAAACTTTAGAGAATAAAAGTATGAGCTTGAGAAATACTAATACATTTTTTAACAGAGAACATATATATATATATATATATATATATATATAGGAAGTATATGAACTATATTTTTAAAAACTAAATTAAATTAACTTTAACAGTAACTTAGAGTTTTGTGAATATTTTTTTCTAGAATGAACCACACAAAGAAAAACAATCCTTGCTTATATCTCCCATGCAAATACTAACCAGCACCTATCCTGCTTAGCTTCTAAGACCATAGGAAGGCGGATACAGCCAGAGTGGTGCCGCAGACTCAAATGCACATCTGAAGATGAAGTTAGACACCAAAGCTGCCAATCATTGATCATGTGCAATGACCACATGCATTCACAAAATTTTAACAAAGAAATAATTGTACTATACCAAAGAAAACATTGATTATTAGGAATATTGATACATTTAAAAGTGTGCTTTACTTCAGTTTACAACATAAATAACAGGGCACAATGCCCTTCTTAAAGACAATTGTATTCATCAAAGTCCTGGATGGTTCTGCAGCTGAGCAAAGCTTTTGAAAAAATCAAGGTTCTATACTGGATTTCCAGCTCCAATTCTGCCACTTGCCAGGTGCTGGATAGTACACATGTTACTCAACCATTTTGTTCTTCAGTTGTATTCTTTATCTATTTGAAATTGTTGTCGTATAATGAAATCTCAGGAAATTTTGAATTAGTATTGTAGTGAGCTTAATGAAATGCCTGGCACAAAGAGCTTTCTATGTTTTAAACAAAAATAAAATATATATTAAAAAAACTCAACTTTCAACTACCTAGAATTCACCCAAGTGGTTCACTTGAATCTTACTATCTCTATTTTAGACTTAATTCTGACTAGTAAGGTTTGAAGTGAGTGGGTTAGCACAAAGTAGTCAGTGTGGAGAATTAGTATGAGGGTTGGTAGTTTGGTATACACAAGCCAATCATTGAGACATTTCACCTCAGGATTAGACACAGAGAGACACCATTGAAAAGTAAACAACTTGGGGACAGAAACTGCATGGCTCCCTGTGATGGTTAAGTTTTGTTGTCAACTTGACCTTTCAAGTAATCTTGGGTTGGTCTCTGAGGATGTTCACAGGAAGGCAGCCTCTCAGTAGGGGGCAGGATGTAATGAAGTTCAAAGAAGCTAGAAGTGAACATCCTTTCCTGTGTGGGCAGTGCTGGAAGGACATTCCAGAGACTCAGGAAGCCATTAAGTCTGGGATCGAATTGCAAGACCCCACCCTAGGGCTATATAAAAGGTGAAAGAATTCTCTCCTTGCCCCTCCTGCCTGTTTCCTGTTGTGTGTGTGTGTGTGGTGTTGGTGATGGGTTTTTCTCTCTGCTGGGACCTGTGTAAGAGGGCCAGCCTCTTTCACTTTTATGGGACTTCCCCTGGATCTGTAGCCTGAATAAATTGTTTCCTCCCATAAACTGTGCCTGGTTTGAAGATTCATCCCAGCGGTGTGTGGCTGAATAATACACTCCCTTCTCTGTAGATCTTTGTGTCCAGGATAGCAGAGCAGGTGCAACACCCCAACCCATCATAGCTCTAGAGCTGCAACATGAAATCTGCTTTGAACTGATGCCTCTATCAGCTCAGATTCACAGCCCACATCTTCTCCCTGTTATTACTTATTTGGATCTGAAAATATCCAATAGCCTGTCAGTTAGATACTACTATCTTCCAGGTGTTCCAGACAGGGATCCATGTTATTATAAAATAAAATTTGAGAAGAATCTTAAAGTTCCAGGGATTAAGGATATATCCCTTGCCTGCTTTTCATCACTAACACCACCAACTCCAGGGATTTTGTCAATAAATAACTGTTACTTTTGGCAGAATTTTGTCAGAGCATTGCATTTTACTGAGATTATATTTGCAGATACTTATAAATTAAATACAAGTGCTCATGGAAGCAATAACTGAAATAGATCAAAATAGGCTCAGAAATTCATGGATTAATTTTTGCAATCACCTTAACAAATATTTACTAAGTTAGTGGGCAAATAATTTCATTTTTTAGGGTTATAGGAAGCTCTAATGGAAATGTAGTACAGGAGACAAGTGGATAAAAAAAGAAAATATAAGTAAATAAAATAATCATCCAGGGAAATAACAAAGCAGATTTAGTAAGTCAAAACTATATTTACTCCCAAAGAAAAAACAGGTTATTTATGTTTTTATTTTTCAGTGATGGAGTTTTATTTTAATTTAGGATTTAACTCTTGAGAGCTAAGAGTAATGTTAGCAAATTAAAATAAACTGTTTCAAAATTCACAATTTCTTTTCTGAAAGTAAAGACTTTCATAAGAAGTGTTCTCATGACTATTATAGATGTTTTCTCTTCACAGAGTTGGTTGTCTTCAGTGGCTGGAGAAACAAATGTAATTAATACAAAAATTAAATTAAGCTACAGGTATATTCTTTAATTTCAAAATTCAAAATCTTATTAAAATAGCAAAATCCCTACTTCCCACAGCTGATGTCAGAGAAGCAATGAAGAGAAGAGGTAAACAATTTTATTTCTAATATCTTTGCAATGTATTCTGACACCAATTGCCTACAATTTTCTACAAGAAAATCGTCACCACAGGATCCAACTGCAAGGGACTGCCCAGGTCACCTTCATTTCTTGCCAGCTGGCTACAAATTTGGGAGTTCCCATTATTCTTTCATATTATATTTGCTAGAATGACTCACTGAAACTTAGGAAGGTGCTGTATTTTGAATATGGTTTTATTTTGGCCAAAGTAAATTAGAACGAGAGAGAGAGAGAGAGAGAGAGAAAGAGAGAGAGAGAGGATGAGATCTAAGAGAAGCACAAACATGAAGTTTCCATTGTCTCTCTCCATGAACTATGCTGGTAGAATGTGTAAGTATTCAAAAGTATTGGCAATTAGGGAAGATCAACTCAGCCTCGATATCCACAATTTTGTCAGAATTCCATGACATAGGTACAAATTGACCTCCTTAAGGGCTTTACTTTTCAATCTCCAGCCTTCTCCTTTCCTTGGAGACTAGCTTGGCTTCACATAGTTCAACACCCCAAGCCTTACTGGATGTAGTGGCATGTATAATACCAGGATTTGAAGGACAGAGGCAAGAGGATCTGGAGCTAAATGTAATCCTCTATGATATAGTGAGTTTGAGAGGCAAGACTAGGATATATGAGACTGTGTCTCAAAATGTTTTTTCAAAAGCCCCTATCCTCTAATTAGCGTTTTTCCTAGTAATTCCACTGAAAGTCATCTTATTAACTTAAATTGCCTAAGGTCCCAAAATGAGTCACTTTTTTAGCTTAAACTATTTTATATCACCTTGAGGACACACTATGCATAACAAGCATACACCTATCATTTGAGAAATAAAAAGCTGTAGACTGTCTCACGGTACTAGAGGTAATGGGCACCGAATCCTGATCATACAGAACTACCCAATTAAAAATCTCTGAGCATATGAAGGAAAGGGTCCAATATGCATCTTATGTATTATAATGTTTAAATTAATAATTAAACATAGCTATCTCTTTTTGACTTTTACCAAGTGAAGTCTCATTTGTTTCCATTGTGCAAGATTCTGAAACAGAGAGAGAGAGAGAGAGAGAGAGAGAGAGAGAGAGAGAGAGAGAGAGAGAGAGAGAGAATGGGCATGTCAGGATTCCAGTCACTGCAAACAAACTCCAGACACATGGGTCACCTTGGGGGTGTTTGGGCTTTGTAGGAAAGCACTTTAACCACTGAGCAATCTCTCCAACCCCTCAACCTGAGTTCTGATGGGGATAGTCAAACAACATTCTTTTGTTCAACTATAATGTCTATATTTTAAACAAAGAAAAGTTTTTAAACTTTTATGTACGTGTGCATACTGAATACTTTCACCACATTTTGCTTACTTGGGTGGCTTGGGAATTGTACTAAGGCAGCAGGCTTTAATTGCTAAGCTGTCTTCCCAGCCCATAAAGAAACATTTTAATTCATGACTCTGATTGTTTTAAACTTATTTTTACTAGCATACAAAGAATTATGTTTCATAGTCGTGTTTTTCAAATGTTTTTGTTTCCTTCCCCCTTCTTTTCCTCATAACCCTTCTTGTGGTCTCTCCCCCCCCCCCCAGCCTCCTTTTTGCCTTTGTTCTATTATTTACTTTTGCCACACTGTCAATCCCCACTCTTGTTTTCCTATCTTGATTCACAGCTGGTACCCACACTCCATCCTCTTATTTACATACATCCGAACATTAAAAGTTAAGGTTAAGCATATAAGATAAGATGCTTTTATTTATTTATTTATTTTTGTCTTTCTAGGCCTGGGTTAAAGTATCTGACTTTATGTAAGATTTCAAAAATCAAGATTCTGATTTTTTGAAACTTGAAAAAGAGTGAAGTAAACCCAAAGTAAACAAAAGGAAAGAAATAAAAAAGATTATGGTGGAGATACATGAAATAGAGAATAGAAAAACAACAGAGAAAAATCAACAGAATGAAAATTTAGTTCTTTAAAAGATCAACAAAAATGACCAAATTTTGGCTAGACTTACCACAAAAAAAAGAGAGAAAAAGAAGGAAAATTCAGGAAACATTCCAGTTGGCCTAGATGAGAAGAAAATGGCCAACCTACCTATGTCCCGAGGC
>PVHP010005062.1:30507-67595 GCA_004024765.1 Zapus hudsonius
AGAGAGAGAGAGAGAGAGAGAGAGAGAGAGAGAGAGAGAGAGAGAGAGAGAGAGAGAGAGGCAGAAATTGAGATTAGGGATTAGTTAGGAAGAAAAGTGTTGTAGTTTGAATGTATGTCCCCCAATAAATAGACTCAGGTGTTATTAAAAGTTTATATCCAGCCAGAGAAGGTGTCACTGGGGGCAGATCTGATGATCACCCTTAAGGTATGCAGTGTGCTTGAGCTCTGCCTGGACTTCCCTGCTATTCTGCTATGGATTTTGTACTTATTTGTGGTGCTGGCTGATATTTGTGTCTCTCTCTGTTTGGATCTAGGAAAGTGAGCCAGATTCTTCCACCATCTTGGAAAATGTCCCTTGAATTTGTAAGAATGAAATAAACTATGTTCTTCCCATAAACTGTGTCTGTTTGGAAGTACATCCCAGCAATGTGAAGCTGAATACAACCTAGGGTTTTAGTAGTGTAGGAGTTTAGGAGAGAGAGAGCCCACACCATGTTGCCAAGCTCCTCCTTAACCCCCTCCCCAGTTGGATCTTTGCCTTGCCTCCTACAGGACTTTATTTAAAGCTTAGAGATCCAGACAGAGAGAGGAAAAAAAATACACCATCAGTATCTCCAAAAGCAAGCACATTCAAGCCACAAAACAGCTGGGAATTCATGAAAAACTCATACTGCTCTCTGCATAATTTAGGCAAAAGTTCCAGATCTGTTCCCACTAACACGTTAGGGCTGGATGCTAGGATCTGACCACAGTGATATCTCCTCCAGCCAGGTGGCTGGAGACAAGCTTTTATAAAACTTCTGAATCTATTGGGAACATCCATTCAAACTACCACTTTCACCTCTTGACCCCCAATAGATTCAGAACCATCACAGATTGAACATTGTGTTTAGTTCAAATTCAAAGTTCCCACAGTCATTACCAATTTAAGATTGCCCCAGAGTCCCAAGTCTCATCTCAGACTTGACTCTCTTAAGTGTGAGTCCTTAAAATCAAAACAAATTACATACTCTTAGCATACTTTTGGCACAGAGAAAACCTTTGCAATTGTTATAAGGTATTACAAAGAGAGACTAGACCAATGCACAGTCCTGGTATATCCAAAATATCTTTGGGTCTCCATGCAAACCATGCTCCATCTTCCAATGACTTCACTGGCTAGTCAGGAACTTCACACCTTGTTCCATGTACCATATCTCAGCAGTGGCTCCTAGAACCATTTACAGTTTATACCCATGCTTTTTTCATGCTTCTGAAACCAATACCAGGTGTTATTAATCCAGGGATGAAATAAATCATGACCCTTGAGAGCAGATTCAGATTCCTTCCTTTAAGCCATCACCTTTCAAAAGAATTTGCATTTCTCTCATTCAGTGTTTGCAGGGTGGAATTACCTCAGGCATTTTTTCCATTGTTTCAATGTTAACCAGTTGGGCCATCTTCTTTAAGATTGCTAATGTAGCAGCTTCAGTAACCTAAAATCAGTTTCTGTACCAGTAAACTTGTTTGAATTTCTCCAATTTTAAATCTTATATATCTCAGTCCCATATTTTTAGCTAAATACACCAGCCCATTAAATTTAACATAATCAAACTCTCTGGACAAGGGAAGGTGAACACAGCCAGTCCTTATGCCAGTAGTGCAGTTCCAAAAAGGTCTCTGCAGCCTTTCCTTCCCCTTTAGAAAGTTCATAAGACAAGCCTCCAAATACAATTCTTTCTGCCTTAAGCATTTACAAACTCTCACCAGAATAGTCCATAAAACTTGGCTTACCACTCTGGAAGCCACTTTCATTTTTAAGTGCCAAGTACTTTACATCAAACAAGACCCAAAAGACCAATATCCCCTTAGTCAGATTGATCTCAGCCTCCCTATCCCTGTCCTCGATACCAATTTCTTTTGTACTCAGCTGCAGTTGCTGGGATGAACTTCCAAAGAGACACAGTTTATGAGCAGAAAAGGAGATTCATTTGAAGCTTATAGATGCGAGCATAGAGAAGAAAATAGCCCAGCACTTCCAAAAGCAGCAGCCATCAGCAGAGAACTCCAGGCTGAACTCAGACTGCTCTCTGTGTTCCTATGGCTAGAGTTCCAGCTTGACTCCCAGTAACACCTTAGGGCTGGACCCTAGGATCTTCCCAAAGTGACACCTCCTCCTGCCAGGTGGCTTTAGAGAAGCTTTTAGTAAATCTTCTGAATCCATTGGGGGACATCCTTTCAAACTACCTCATGCCACCTCTGGTCTCTAATAGATTGATAACCATCTCACATTATATATTGTGTTAAGTCCAAATTGAAAGCTCCCCACAGTCTTTAGCAATTTAAGATTGCTCCAAAGCTCCAAATCTCATCTGAGGTTTGTCTCTCTTTTAATTATGAGTCCATAAATGAAAACAAGATATATACTTTTAACATACCCTTGGCACAGAATAAACATTTTTAATTTCTATAAGGAAGAACAAAGAGACATCTGATCAATGCAAACTCACTAATCATTAAGCAAACATTAAACATCTGCAGTTCAAGTGCGATATCATAACCAGGGAATGACAGTCTCTACATTTTCCAATTCTTTCCCTCCAGTTTGGCTAAGTAGCTGGGTAAAAGTTCCATCCTAAACCATCAGCACTCCATGGTAGCTCTTTCACAGTCCTTGCATATCCAAAACATCTTTGTGTCTCCATGTAAACTACAATCCATCTTCCAGTGGCTTCATTGGCCTATCAGGTACTTTAAACACTCTTCCATATACTGCGTCTCAGTATTGGCTCCTGAAACCATATATACTTCATGACCCACTCCACACATGCATTCTTCATGCTTTCAAAACCAATGACAGGTATGCAGGTCTCAGCCATGTTGTTAAATCAGGGGAAAAATAAATCATGACCTTGAAGAGTAGGGTCCTTCCTTTCAAGATCTTCTTTCCAAAGAGTTTGCATTTTTACCATTCAGTCCTTCCTTGGTGGAATCAACTCAGGCATCTTTGCATTGTTTTAATGTAAAGCATTTGAGGCACCCTGAATGGTGTTAAGTATCCTTAGCAATAGCAGCTTCAGTAGCCTAAAACCAGTCTCTGTTCCTATAAATTTTGAAGTTGTTTGCGTTGTTCCAAATTTAAATCTTAAATTTCTCAGTTCCATCTCTTCAGTCAAGCATATTAGTCCATTCCAAATTTAACCATGATCAAACTTTCTGGGCATGGGCAGAAGACTGCAGCCAGCCCTTATGCCAGTAGAACAGTTCCAACAAAGTCTTCCGCAGTCTTTCCTTTCCCCGTTGAAAGTTCATAAGCCAAGCCTTCAAATACAATTCTTGTTGCACTTAGTATTTTCAAACTCTCACCAGAATAGTCCATAAAACTTGGCTTACTGATCTGGAAGGCATGTCCATTCTTCCAAAACAAAAGTTTCAAATTCCAAAATCCACACAGTCAGATTCATCTAGCTATATCACCCCACTAGGTACCGATTTCTGTTGTAGTCAGCTTCAGTTGCTGGGATGAACTTCCAAATATACACAGTTTATGAGAGGAAAAGGGGATTTATTTGAAGCTTACAGATCAAAGCAGAGAGAAGCAGGCACACTCAGGCCACAAACAGCAGGGCCTGCAGGCAGAGCTCTGACTGCTATCTGCATACCTATGGCTGGAAATCCAGATAGGGCCTCAGTACCACCTTAGGGCTGGCCCACAGTGATGTCTACTCCAGTCAGCTAGAGACAAGATTTTAATAAAACTCCCGAATCTGAGAGATGGCTTAACCTGCAAAGCAGAAGGACCTGAGTTTGATTCCCCAGTACCCACGTAAAACCAGATGCACAAGGTGGCACATATGTATTGACTTTCTTGTAGTAGCTGGAGGCCACTCTCACTGTCTCTTAAATAGATAAATGAGCTATTTAAAAACAAACAACCAAAAAACAAAACCTCCTGAAATCTATTGGGGAATATCCCCAGTAACACAATTAGAAATGAGGAAAGGATTTGAATAGTTTTCTCCAAAGAATTTCTACAAATATAAAATAACCACATGCAACAAATTTGTTAAATACAACCCAACAATTTAATCCTCATTAGACATCTAAGAAAATTGAAAATATGCATTCAAACAACTACTCGTTTATGAATGTTCAAAATAGCACTATTCACAATAGCTGGTAGGTAGAGCCACTCAAATATCCTACAAGTGGTACATAAATTTTTAAAAACTGTACAGGAATAGTAAAGCCAAAAAAAGAGATTAAGTACTCATGCATACTGTAACATGAACACTGGAAACTTTTACTTTTGTTAAATGAAAAATAAAATAATACAAAAAAGTCATTTAGTGCATGATTTTGTTCAAAGGCTCTATTGTAAGCATGCATGTCCAAAGATAGGCAAGTTCAGAGAACAGGCAAGTCCAAAGTAGTTTTCAATATGAAAGAAGGTTGGTTATAGAAAATGACCACTTGATGGACACTGGTGCATTTTGAATATACTATAAATATTAAAACAGTATGTATTAAAAGGATTAAGTGGTGAGTTTAGGTTACAGTAATTTTATTTCCATTTAAAATATCTATTCTGCTTAGAAGAAATATCTTGGCTTCAGGTATTCCTTCTGCAACCTTGATCCAAGGCCCTGTTTTTTGTTTCCTCAATATTTTATTCTATCCTAGTAATAACTTTTGAGAATAAACATCTTTTCTAATAGCCAGTCTTAATGATTATAGAAATGAGAGAACCATTTTTTGCTGTGAATCACTGTGAGGAATTTCATGAAGACAAGATAAACCTAATTATCTGAATTCATTACTGTATAAAGAATGACCCTGTTGCAAGTGTGAGGAAATAATGAACTAAATTTGGATTCATTTAAGCTGTTCTTTTGAAGGTTGCCAGACGAGCTATTTATGTGATATATAACTTCTTCAAACTTTCATCTGGTGAAAGATTCCCACTCCCCCCTCCTCTTTTCTAATTTCTGATCAAAGCATCTTCCTTGACAACATTCACAAAATAAAAGTCTGCAACTTCTCCAGAACACCTAACTGTCTGGAATGCACCTAAAATCTTGTCATCCTCTGGTGGCTACACTTAAGGGCTGCATTCCAAATCAATGGCCACTTGGGCTGCAATCAGTGGTTATGACCTGAGGTACTCTCTGCAGAACACTCAGCAGTGTGGATAGCATGGCTGCCCGAGGCCCACATCTCATGACCATTGAGAAACAAGCTTTAGCTATCTCCTAAAAACACGAGATTAGTGTTGGCTTTTCCTCTGCAATTTTTTTGCAGCCCCCTCATACCAAAGTCATAGAATGTTGTGCTTCTTTTTATTGAGACACAGCTGTTAGTATTTGAAGTAGATTTCTATTACTAATGTAGAGTCATGACACAGTTTCTCAATAAAGTGATAAAATTAGAGCAAGGTATTCCAGTAACCATATTGGCTATAGTAAAGTTTCTTTTTTTTTTTCTCTTTATGCCAGATACTTATTTCTTTTATCCCACATGCCATCTTCTCAAACGCACGTGTGTTTTGGATAGCACACAGAAATATATGGATACATCATGAAGCCTCTTGCATTCTATAAAATTTTGAACTTGTGCTTACTTTTTTTATTCCAATCTAACCTCGAAAAATGGGTAAATATAAATTTCCTTAATAAACATCTTATGAAGATGGAAAGTTTGGATTTGACATTTAACTTGTCATACACTACTACAAATAAGATTAGATATCATAGGAATATGTAAGAATAGCATATGCTTAGGCAATCATTGAGCTCTTTCGCAAATAAATAGTTTTTAAAATTTCTCTCTTATAGAACTAACCCAGTACCATCTTTTATTATATTATACACAGGTATCCCAAAATATTGTTGAAAATATCTGGGGGTGAGAATTTCCATAAAATTAAGCATGTCAGTTATAAAAATATATTCTTAAAAAATCTTCTGTGTGTTTTATTTAAGGGAACAAAATTGGATATATATTTCTAATATTCTACACTCAGGATTGTGGTTAAAGGAAGAAGTAATTATGTATAAACCCAAAGATATTGAGGTCTATATATGCTATAGCAAAAAAATTGTCTTTATTAAATGCCCCATTCCCAATTACCCATCTGTATATTATCTACATTGTCTTTTGTCTAAATTTCTCATTCTTACCATATTTTATGGAGGTGGTAGAATGATGCCATCATGACAGTAAAATTATTCCCATGAACAGAAATTTGGTCAAAGAATTTAATGTGACTTTAATTTTCATTTTCTAGCCAAAATACTTTCATTATATTTCACAATAATAAAAATGCAAATGTTCTATTGCATCAACATATCTATAAGTATTTTTATTACCACCTATTATTAATTTATGTGGGTTTTACTTTTGCAATAAATTGAATTATTAATTAGATTTTCAGTTATTTAAGAATATCATATACATTTTTAATTCAGTATATTACAATCAACATTTATAGAAAAGAAATTTCACGTTTTATAATCATGATGTAACTATTTGACAGTAATAGATTTTCAAATATCAGATTTGCTTAAAACCATGCTCCAAATAAAATGTGTTACAAGGAGTTATATAGTTTGCTTTATTAATGATAAAGACTCTGTCTTATGTCACTGCTAGGCACTGAAATTCACTCCTTTAAGACCCAGCCCTGCTAATTCCCTGACCAGTTTCCCTAGAAAAGGTTATTCTTTTAAGTCTGGCGCTGTGCTATAAACACACTCCTGTTTATTCCAGCTAATGAGAAGCAGGCTGTCTGGAAATGTGTCCCCAAGGAAAATCCTTAGCAAATCTTAAGAAAATAAAACCTCCAGATTGAATGAAAAGATAACATTTGGTAACAAGTCGTAAGCAAAACTAAAAATCTAAAAAACTGAAAAATCAACTAAAAAGAAAAGAATCAAATTAGTTGAAAAATTCACTTGGTCGTATCAATTTGGGGTTTGGGGAGAGTCCCACCCATGTTTGCCCAGTGCCTCTCCTCTTTCCCTTGTCTTGTTATTGCCTCTCCTCACTTCTGACCCCAAGTTTGGTTTCCTGCTGGGAATCCTTTTCTGGTCTTGTTATCTTTCCTTGGGATCAGACAGGCTGTCTCTTCTTTTTCTTTTCTCTTAAAGGTGTGTAATAGTTTATAGCCTTTTACTCTTATGGCTTTTCCTGTTGACAGTTTCAAGTAGCTTCATCAGCTTCCTTAGGTCCTTTAGCTTGAAGAGCCACAGACAGTCCTGATTGTGGAAGTTTTCTAAGTCTATGACTTACTGGACATAGCCTTGTACTTTTGTCCAAAATACAGCTTTATTTGCTTTTTCACTTAAAGTGAATGCCTAATAATAAACAAGTGACAGTTTGTTGGATTTTCTAGGGTTTCTCATTAAATTCTAAGTATCTGCAGCTCTATTCTCCATATTCTTAAACATGGAAAGACATGAACTACTTTTAAACAAATATTTTATTTATTCATTTTCAAGCAGAGAGATACAGAGAGAGAGAGGGCACCAAGGCCACCACTTTGTGGGTCTGGCCCAAATGGGTACTGTGGAATTGAACCCGGGACCTCAGGCACTGGAGGCAAGTGCCTTATCCGCTGAGCCATCTCACCAGCCCATGAACTACTTTTTGGTCATTATTTATCTATAAATGCAAATTGAACCCTATTTACAAGCATTTTCCATTATCCACTCTAGGGGTTCTGTAATTATTTCTCCATTAACTGTTACATCACTACTCACCACTGAGTCTTCTTGCCTTCCAAATACTACCAGAAAGTCAGTATCATCGGTGTCTCCCTTAGTATTCATGTAATTCTCCTTCAGAAAACCTTTGTGGGTCTTATTTTCCTACAGAAAACTCCATTCTGCCTATATTTTTAAGTTACTTAGTTAAAAAAAAGTCACAGAACTTGGCAAATTTTCACTAATTTACAAATTCTTTTCAATTTTGTAGCTGAAGAACATGTGACTGTCGGAGCTATTGCTTATGACAGATCATGAAAGGATCTGTTTATGAAATAATTCACTCATTTCCTATACGAACACTATAACTAATAAGCGTAATATGGCACATATTACGCTTATTAATAATATAATATTTTCACATTTCCTCTTGCCTGCTTTTTTTTCTGTAGGCTTCTACTGCTCTCAATAAAATATCACAAGAGAAGCAAACATTTCATTGTAAAACTTTATTAACTTACTCCATTTCCACTGCATATTGCATAAGGCATAGGAGGCAATATCAGTGACATTTCAGTAAAAGCTCTGAGGCTTTACAGAAAGCATTTGACAAAGAATTCTAGGTGAATGGAAAAAACAACTACTAATTTCTTTATTTTTCATGTACAAGTGGCCCCAATTCCAAATATATGTGGTATCAACCTCCTCGTTCTTCCAAAGGTTCATATTCACACACGTCTATGTGTAAACTGAATCAAGATCACGATTTCTTCAGGGTAATGTTTAACTCTGATAAAACCCAAAACTATTTTTCATCAATGGATTTAGAATTGGTATTTTTTCATTATGCATTTAAAAGCAATGATTAGAGAATATAAAATTACTAACATGTTGAAATCACTGCATTAAATGGAGGTCCTAGTAACGCTCTGGAAAAGGAAAGGATGTATCACAACTATGCTGAAAGCAAGGTATATAATTATTTTACTTATAGTATTTATTGTATGTCTATTATGACCCTGACAGCACACCATACACCTTACATGCATCCTTTGTTTCTTCTTGCGAAAACAATATAAAGTCGATAGTATGAACAGAGACTCAGAAATGTTAACACCTTTAAGATCACACAACCAATGAATTAATAATTCATGATTCAAAAACAAACCTCATCAATGCCACTGTCTACATTTTAAAATGTGTATGTTTTTGAGCCTTTGGTATAAAGTAATGTAAGTCATTCTAGAATATAAAATTTCATTTTGCTACTCTAAAGCAGCATCTGTTCTTTAGACAAAATAGCTATGTCTTCTACGTTCACCTTTGCATCTCTAGCAGAGTGAAATGTCTGTTATGTGGTAAGTGCCGAGGGAAGGCCTTTCAATTTACTGCTCAAGAAGCCTGCTTTTCCTACGTTCACAGGATAAGCTAATGCTATTGATTCTACCTCAAAAATGTCTCTCAAGTTTTCTCTTTATTTCCCTTGACACCATCATTGTATCAGTTCTTGTTTGCAACTGAATTATGTTCTTATACAATTCCTAAGTAGAAGCCTTTACTCTCAATACTATTGCATTTTGAGATCAGTCTTTAATGTTATAATTTTATGTAAATAACTAGTAATTATATTAAAAATTCAGTTGAATATTGATGATGTATATATTATTGTTCTATCTGGATTTACAGATGCCTTGTTTTATCCTATAACCAGAGTAGTAAATGTAGGATATTAATTCACAAGGGTGGGACATTACAAAATATGATAGTTGTCCTATCATACACATAGAGAAAAGGCCTTGTGAGGTGAGAAATTAGTCAGTATCAATTACCATCTCATTGTTAGGTTTAAAAAAAAAACTAACAAACATCTACTTAAGGAAGGAAAGTTTTATTTAAACCTAAGGCTTGAGGTCACAGTCCATCATGACAAGGAAGGCATAGCAGCAGGCGCTTGAGGCAGCTGGTCTCATCCAGTTCACAGTGAGGAAGCAGAGCACTCCCTGAAGTTCCTCTTCAACCTTTTCATATAGTTTAGGACCTCATGCACTGTTGAGGTGGGTCTTCCCACCTCAGTTAAATTAATCATTGACATGCTAAGAGGCTCATCTAAGCTAGGATAATCCCCCACAAGGGATTCTAGTTCCTGTCAAGTTGGCAATCAATGTGAATCACCACAGAGCCATAAACCAATCTAAGAGTGGGCACTCAGGAGAGAAGCCTGGTGATGCTTAAAAAGTAGACTCCAACCTCCAGATGTGTGAGAAAATAAATTTCTGTAATATAAGTCAATATGTCTACACACGGATGCTGCTCAACTTATAATGGGTTCATTTAAATCCAATGGAAATAGAAAAGTAAATATATACTAATATACTTGCCTGCACACAGTAGGGTTGGTTGTTTACTCTTGCAGTCATGTTGCCCTCTGGGAATTGTAGCTCTAAGTAGAATCTTAAGAGTGTATCACAACCCATAGCACTAGCCTTGGGGAAATGGAAATATCCTAAATTTGAATTTTAGAATTTAGATGGATGTCTAGAGGTATGCGTTTAAGGAGTCCTAGGTACTTGAGAGGTTAAGGCAGAATTGTCACTTGAATGCTCTTAAGACTTCATGAACATCTGGGGCACCACAATGAGGATCTATCAAACAAAAGTATTTCTACTGAATGATTTCATTTGAACATTGAAAGTTAAATAGTCACAACTTGACACATCATAAATCCAAGATCATATGTTATGACAGGCCTTCAAAACTAATGAAGTCTTCAAAATTTATTTTCCAGGAAATGGTAATCATTTCCTGTAATGTTTTTTTCTATTCTTTCTCTTTATTAATAGAAGGAATGTCTGATTCCATGGTTCCATTTTTATGATTTGACTTTCCATCAATATAAAACCACTGGCCTCGGGCTGGAGAGATGGCTCAGCGGTTAAGGCACTTGCCTCCAGTGCCTAAGGCCCCTGGTTCAATTCCCCAGGACCCACATAAGCCAGATCCACAAGGTGGTGGCCCTGGTGTTCTCTCTCTCTCTCTCTCTCTCTCTCTCTCTCTCTCTCTCTCTTTCTCTCTCTCATCTGCTTGAAAATGAATAAATAAAATATTAAAAAAAAAAAACCACTGGCCTCATATTGTCTGGTTAACAGAACGTAACTTTCTTGTCCCATTTCCCAAGCTGGTTCAGGTCATGCAGCAACAGTTGAATCTTCAGGTGGACACCATCCCTTAGAAAGGTGATTAAAACAAACTATTCTCATGTGGCTGGTGGCAGTACCAGTCACTACCACAGAAATTATGCTTTGAAAATCATTTTATGGAGCTGTGTATAAGTTGTCTCATATGACTAGATCCTTTGAAACCTGTAGAAAATATCACATGAAGTATACCAATTAATAGATGAAGAAATAGATGTAGGAAGGGAATAGAATGCCTAATAGCTGACAGTCTGTGGCAGAAACAACTTAAATACAACACTTGTGATTCAAATTCCATTGCTCTTTCCACTCAGTCACACTTAGAATTGACACGCCAGATTATCTCCATTTGTTCTGCACAATGAGTTGCAGCAAACATATATTTAATTTATTTAAATTAAATTGCAAAGAAAGCCCAAGATAGATATCATTTAAATTAAACATAGACTAAAGTGTCAGACATCTTACTCAATAAGAGTATGCTTCAGGCAAGGGAGTCAATCAAGCTTCAAAGAATAATTTGGGTTCAGTGAATCTTTTGAGCAAAAGGAGTCTCGAGCATCAATAAAGTAAAACTATATGGTTCAGCCTTTAATTGATGCTAACAAAATTGCATAAGTTTGAGGAAGAGAACCACTGATTAAAGAAAATACTATATGCAAGGAGAGCCTTGTCCAATCTTTGTTAATATCCCTTAGAAAATTAATAAATGGGCACTGTCACTTCTATAAGTATTTCTTTTGATATTTAACTGTTTGTACAACATACTTATTTCCCAGGAATTAATCACCTTTTATTGAAAGGAAATGACTCAAGCAATCACGATTTTGACCTGTAAACCTATGAACTAGCTAGCAGCTCTGTGCTAGTTATCAAGATATAAATACCCCACACATGATTGAGATTCTCTCTAGTCAACTTCTCTCCAAAAGGCAATGGATGTTCTGAGTAGGACAGGTTGTAGCTACTTTTTCTTTCCCTAATATATATATATATATATATCTGTGTGTCACTGAAAAGTGATTGCTGATGGTTGGTGCTTACTTGCTTTGCAAGCTACTCCTTATATCTTTGCTGTTTAAGTTTTTAACATTTCTTTTCCACTGGAAAAGAACTCTAACTGGCAATACCATAAAGAATTGGGGAATGCTTTCTCAGGAAGAACATTTAAAAACGTATCACAGGGCTGGAGAGATGGCTTAGCGGTTAAGGCACTTGCATCTAGTGTCTAAGGCCCCTGGTTCAATTCCCCAGGACTCACATACGACAGACCCACAAGGTGGTGGCCCTGGTGCCCTCTCTTCTCTCTCTCTCTCTCTCTCTCTCTCTCTCTCTGTATCTCTCTGATTGAAAATGAATATATAAAATATTAAAAAATAAAAATAAAAACGTGTCACAAACACATAGAGTAATATTAATAAGTTGCTAGATCCTTTGGTCTTTGACATGCCATAACAATGCAGCAATCCTCTCAGTAAGTTTTGTCAAAGTGAATGTGTGCAAGGCTTAAACCTCAGCCTGTGGCTCTCTTGAGGGGAGGTGGAAGGGTTAAGAGGTGGGCCCAGTGGTAAGAGTCCAATCATCAGAGATACTGGAACCCCAGCCCTGCCCCCTCTTTCTAATACAACCTTCCATATATTCTCTGGTTCTTCCAACTAGTTTTTTTTAAATTTTAGGATACACGTTGAAAAATGGAGCACCTGAATATCTTCATCCAGTCTCCTTTAAAAAGTTCATAAAATATGTCCATCTCATGACGCTTCTTAGCTATCCAATCACTATGTGCCTGGACAAAATTGAAAGGAAATGAAATGTTCATATTATAGACTGTTTATATGATTATCCTTTTTTACCTTTATGTAGAAAAGAAATGGCAAATAACATTTTACAGAATATTTGGCATTGTTTAAAGACACTAAATGTGCATACTTTTCTGATTATTAGAAAACAAATTAAAAGTAAATTGTATAAAGAGCAGTTGAAGAAACACTGTACTAAGAATAGTATGGATATCATTATTTTTTTTATGAGAAAATGCTCTCCATGATTTGTGACCAAAGTGATTTTGCCAGCACATAAAAATAAATATCCTATTTAATCCAATGGACGATCTCATTGTCGAAGCTTGAATCATCAGCATAAGTAGAAGGAAACGTATTTGACTGTTTAGCCTACAGTGCAACTTTTCATGCTACCAACACTCAGGTGTTTACATTTCAGATTATTATAAGAACATTTGAAATACTTCAAAAGAGATCAAACTTAGCATCTAAATTGTTGCGACACTGTGACCAGATATCTGAGCGAACACCTTAAAGAATGAAAGATTTATCTTGGCTCACATTTTCAGATAGCTCAACCTCTTGACTCGCTGCATCAGTGCAGAACATCGTGGCGGTAGTGGGAGTTTGTGGCAAAGGAGGGTCTTCATCTCCTGGTAGCAGGAAAGCAGAGAAGGAGGAAGGGGCTGAGGACTGCAGTAACCTGCAAAGTAACACAACCAATGATTCCTTTCTTTTAACAGCGTCCTAGCTGATAGAAACTGTCAAAATAGTGCCTCCAGCAGGCAACCAAAAATTCAATTCATGCATCTGTGGGAAAGATTACATATTTGATACATAACTGACTTTTTCCGCATTCAGTAACTCTCTAAGATATACTCATATCAATTTTCATAGTTCCTATGCAGAAGAGGGGGCGGGAAGATTGTGAGAGCCCTGGTGGGGGAGATTGTCCAGAGGCATGGCCAGGAGAACCTGGCTGAATACTAGGCTATCCATGGTCCCCTGTCACAAGGATTGATCCAGACCACCCATGGAGGAGGTTATCCAGCGGAGTGGGGAGGGGAATTGGGAATAACAACTCATTGTTTGCCCACTAAATGTTGTAACTCATTATGGACAATAAATTTTAAAAAAATTTCATAGTTCCAAATTGTAGCATCTATTAAAAGAGAAAACATGCATAATCAACTTGGCATCTTTAAAAATATATAGTGAGTTTGCTTTTCTGGATATTGCCACAATGCCAAATTCCAGTCTCAAGAGCTTCATTTTCCGGCACAAGTGATCAAAACCAGGGCTTTCCACATTCCAGGCAAGCACTCTAGCACTGAGCTGTAGTGGGCATCTTAAGAGTAGTTTTTTTAAAAATATATATTTAATGTCCATAATGAGTTACATTATTTAGTGGGCAAACAATGCGTTGTTATCCAGAATTCCCCAATTTCCCCCCTCCCCATCCCTGATCAGTTGGATATCCTCCTTCGTGGGCTGTCTGTATTAGTCCTTGTGGCAAGAGATCCTGGATATCCTAGTACTCAGCCCGGTCTTTTATTTGCTGAATAATTACCATTTATTTTCAGTGAACACCTAGCAATGGTCCATTAACATTTTACTTTTAAGTTATTGTCAATAGTTATATCAAATTGTTGGATTAGTAGAAATTTGTTTACCAAACTTTCCACGAATTTGATTACAATGTAATATCTTGTTATGATCAATGCTATTTTAATAAAGTTCTTCATTAAAGATGGCATCAAAAGATAAAAAAAAAACGTACTGATTTAAAACAACCCATTTCTTGAAATTTCACTTAAACTTTCATTAAACATAGTTCCAACAGCATCACTTCCAGTTTAAAGCATTCCATTCTAATTACTCTATGTTTGTTTGTGGTGGAATCATGGGAAGTTCACCTAAGGGTAGAGTGGTAACTGTAGAAAATGCTGGCTTATTGCAACACACAGGGACTATATTTGGCTTCCCAATAAAGGATTGCTTGGTCCAAAAGTTTTAGCACGCAGCATCTGGCATTCACGATAACATCATGTTTTTCTAAAATCCCAAGTCAAAGTTCTGGCAATGTAGCACCTCTGAATATTTGCAGAGCTTTTGCCAGCTATTTTTTGTTGTTCAGGCAAAACCACATTGTTATCATGCCAATGGTGTCTAGTTAATACCTGTTAATAGCCTACATACTCTTGTAAGCTTGAAAAACATGAGGTCTTGTAGGATGTGAATAGAAGCTAGCATAAATCATAATTAATAGCCCACAGGGGTTGTCATGAAAACAATAGCTCCATGAGTGCTTCGTATCTAATCTACCATCAAGTGTTCAATGTCAGAGTAATCTCTTGACAGCCAAGTGGCTTAATTTGAAATTAGGTAAGTGAACAAAGCATATACGTTTCCCTTTCATTAAGTATAAATTAATTTATATAATTGATGTTCCCCATGCTCTTATGATTGGAGATCATATTGGAAAACTGTTCCAAAGGATTGAGGATAATTATTCAATAAGGGATAACTGTTGAAAGATTTTACTTCAGTGCCGATTGGAGAGCACAAGCCTCCAATTATTCTTAATGGATATATTTCCGTAAATCTTTCACATAGGTTCAACGGAAGCAATGCAATCCCTGTTTCAAGATGGAGCTAGGTGGGAAAGCTGGGTCCCCATCATTTGCCAGTCACTGTGGAAGCCCACTGGGTTAATGCAGACAAAATACCTAATATTCATAATTCTGAAATTCCAAAACCATGGAGAACATTTTTTTCTTATACTGCAAAAAAATCTGACCTGATCTGAATCATTGCCTGAAAACCTGACTCAAACTGATACAAAGCTATGTCTAACCTCAGCTTGTTCAATTCTCTGCAGACATACACTTTTCAGAGGAAGCATAGCTGTTGAGCATACAGACATGCCTTTCTGTATTCTGAGATGTACTTACCCTCAGGGATTTCATTCAAGGGATGGTGGGTCTGTAACATTAACTATGAAGTTCAATATGCAGAATGAGAAGTGATGAGTTAGTACACATGCATATCTACCTGTGCCTCAACTGAGAAATGTCCTCTGCAAGATTAAAGTCATGTCACATGAATATTTCCCTCCACACCTCCCAGCAAAAGTATGAGAGCAAAATAATTATTACCATCCACGTCTATAAGACATAATAAATAAGCTACAATAGTTTATTTTAAAATAATTTCACTACACTATTGCAGTTTTAAAGGCCACACCAGGGTTGTCTTTAATTTCCTTATCCCACTAGGCATCCAAAAGCTTTGCAGTATATTGCAACCAACACATACTACAAAACCACTGGGTCCTGGAAATTCTAGCAATAGCTACACAAAAGAAAAAAAAAATCAATCAAGCAAACAAAACTCTCAGCATTTAAAGAGGCAATGGAGGAGATGACTGGTAATGAAAGCCTACACATTTCAGCTGTCATTAAAAATGCAGGGAAAAGACTAAAGTTCATGTAGTCAAAATATCCAGAATAAACTAGTCAGTGAAAGTACTTAACACAATACTAAAGTGAATGACCTTAAATACATGCTATTTTCATCCATCATTTCAAGATAATGATGAAACCAATCCATCCATTTTAAAAAATATATTTATTGTCCATAATAAGTTACATTATTTAGTGGGCAAACAATGAGTTGTCATCCCCAATTCCCCAATGCCCCCCACCATCCCCAATCAGCTGGATATCCTCCTCCGTGGGCCATCTGGATCAGTCCTTGTGGCAGGGGACCATGGATAGCCTAGTATTCAGCCCAGTTCTCCTGGCCCAAGTGTATTGTTCCTGAGGGGTGCCATGCCTCTGGATAGTCTCCCCTCCACGGCTCTCACAATCTTTCCGCCCCCTCTTCCGCTCAGTTCTCTAAGTCATGGTGGATGAGTATTAAGGCTGCTTTAATGTTGTGAGTTTAGGGGTCTTTGTGTCAAAAAATTGTTGGTTTCTGTCACCCTGGCTTATCCTGTGTTGATTGAATGACTGTGGCTGTGGGGCCCTTGTTTATCCCGTCATTCTCTGCAGGATTCCATATGGATCCTCCACGATATGACTGTGGTGGCTCCTCTCTTGCCAGGATCTCAGCTTTCTGCCTGCAGTTGGTCGGTAGGATTAGAAGGGCCCCAACTCTCTCACTGCATCCTGAAAAATACAAACACAATCTCCATCGGAGAGTGATATCAGTCTAGGTTAACAAATATACACAATTCTGGATTACCTAGATTCTATTTTTAGTAGTCAATCGCTCCCATAATGAATCTTTTCTTGTGAGCCCAAGAGCACCGGATCCGGTGCCTATCGCCCTGAATCCCCAGTTCCAGTCAAGGGCTTCCCCTCCCTAAGTGGAATATTTGGCTGAATTTAAAAGCTGTTGATTGTCTCCCCCAGGCCCAGGCTCCTCCATTGCACAAGTGCTCCTTTCTTGGTTCACTGTTCTCTCCCAGTAGGAGGTATGGTCAGCCTATTCATAGCCACAGACTGTGTTTCATGCCAGTGGTCTCTGTTTACTCCAGCTGTTGTTGATCAGCTTTCCCTGGCAGCTTGTGCAGTGCCTTCCAGCAATACACTAATTACCACCTGGGGGCTGATTACCATTTTGGACATTGAAGGGTCTCTCCATGCTGATCGGTGGCATTCTGTGGATTCTTAAGCAACAGGGTTTGGCCTCAGGTCTGGGGAGGGCATTCAAGGGCTTTGACAGAATTCTGTCTTCTTTTTGGAACCTCATGGGTCACTTTGGTCAACAGCTCAGTGAGGGAAGGAACCAGTGACTGGGACCAGGGGTTGTCAGATGGATCATTTATTCACAGGCTTAGACTCTCTCCCCTACTACTAATGGCCCCTCTTGCCAGTCGACGCCCACCACTTGCTCAATAGGTTACAGTATGCTTGTGAGGATTTTATGTTTTTGAACCTAATTTGGTTTAGCCTCATGCTTAAGCCGTTCCCCTCCCCCCTTCCCTTGCCCCTCATTCATAACATCTCACTTCTTTCTGCTAGTCTGCATAGAGTTTACGGTTATCCTGGTTAAGGACCACATATGAGGGAGAATATGTGGCGTTCAATTCTCTGATTTTTTGAGTGTTCACTTAGATTTGCTCAAAGTCAGACCATTTTTCCTAAATTTTGATATGTCATTTTTCCTTTCAGTTGAGTAGAATTACATCGTGTAAATATACCACAGTTTCGCTGTCCATTCCTCCATGGATGGGCATTTGGTTTGATTCCAATTCTTGGCTATTATGAATTGAGCTGCTATAAATATAGTTGTACAATTGTTTCTGCATCGAAGTGTGACATCTTGTAGGTAGATGCCTAGTAGAGGGATAGCTGGGTCCATTGGTAGTTCTATGTCCATTCTTTTAGAGAAGGAAGCACAAGTGGCCTTGTCCCATCTGAGAAAGTGCTCAGCATCCTTAAGCATCAGGGAAATGCAAATCAAAACCACAATGAGATACCACCTCACCCCTGTCAGAATGGCAATCATAAAGAAAACTAACAACAATCGTTGCTGCTGAGGATGCGGGGAAAAAGGAACCCTCATTCACTACTGGTGGGATTGCAAACTTGTTCAACCGCTATGGAAAGCAGTGTGGAGACTCCATCCACTTTTTTAAGATGAATAATTTTCCAGTGTGTCTATTGCCTTACACATGTGAGGTTTCAACCACTCCAAATCATGTGTCAAAAGACACATTTGCAGGGTTTTCCAATGCTTATTTCCAAATCAGCTACAGAGTTTTCATGATATAAATAATCAATTTAAAATATACAAAGAAAAACTCGGGAAGTCTAAGAACTAACAACCCACTGTCTGAATTTCTGGATACCAAGCAGAAATTCATTTCCTTCAGTACTGAAATACACTATCTAAAAATAGCTTAAGAGCTCTGCATCTACTTCAGGTGACAGTCACAAATGCTAGCCCCAGTAATCCTGATTACCAGGCTATAAACTAAATGTGCCTATGATCCCCTTTTCAGGTTTGATAGCTTGCTAGAATGGCTTCCCAAACTCATTTTCTTTATGTTTATTGAATTACAATAAATGAGATATATGGGCAGACATAGCCTGATGTTTGATTGGGTCCCTGTTTCTAGTCCTTCTAGTCTTCCTGGAGAATAAGAATGAAGAGGTATTTTTTTTTTTTGGCATTTCTAGTGACCACTCCTCCATAAGCCCACCAAAAGTCACCTCCTTAGAACAAAGGTACTCCTATGAAGCCAGGGAGTTTTAAAGGTTTTAGGAACTTTGCACCAAGAGCTAAATCAAAGACCAATAGCTACAAAGCCCCATTGCTCATCATTCAGTGTTCCCTTTCTTTCTAATAGAAAATGCTTTCATGCCTTCATTACGGCACACATTTAGAGTTGTAACACTAAGTTACTGCTGATAATTTTTATCTACATTAGATATATAGGGCTGGAGAGATGGTTCAGAGGTTAAGGCACTCTTCTGCAAAATCTAATGACCCGAGTTCAATTCTCCAGTGCCCATGTAAAGCCAGATGCACAAAGTGGTGCAAGCATCTGCAGTTCATGTGCAGTGGCTGGAGGCCCTGACACTCCCATTCTCTCTCTCACTCTCTCTCTCTCTCTGCTTACATATATATATATATATATATATATGTATAATATATATTAGATATGTAATGGCTTAAAAAGGCTCACAAAACTGCCTCATCTTTTTCTGCTTACTTTTTCTCTTTAAATAGTTTCATAGAATTTATTTTCCATGTCAACTCAGCCCTAATTAGAAAAAGACATTTTTAGTCACTTATTTATCTAATTCCTTTGCATATTAATCAAAATTAGTCAAAGGAGTAGTTTATGATGAAAGGATTTTGAATACTAAACCAAAATAATATATTTTCTGGTATTTATGATTTAAAAGAAAAAGAAAAAAAATATTTTTAAAGAAAAGTAAAAATATTCAGATTAAACTGTAGCACAGTAATGTAACTGTAGCAGACATTTGACTTAAAGTTCATTAAATATGTCACATTTATATAGCCTTTATAAAAAAGTTGAAAATAATTTTCAAGTTAAATACTATCAGGGCCTTTGTCCATCATACACACATAACTTTCTTCTTACTGACTCTACAGTCTCATAATCAACAGAACCTATAAAGGATCTACCAGGTATTACCAACTCAGGAAAACAATATTATTGAGGTAGGGTTAGAATGGGAACAAATATCTCAGGGAAGCCTCACTCACCATCAAAAGACTATTTAAGACCTAATCTTGTAGCAGATATTTTTAAATTTCACCACAAAGCATATGTAAAATGATTTAACTAAAAATCTTATTTTATTGTTTCTTTACATGACAGTGTTTTTCTTTTTACAGACAATATAAATTTATTAATAATAAAATCATCACAAACATGACACATAAGTCCAGTGTCAGTTTGCTCTCTTTCTTTGAGTGGGAAATAACATGCTTTTACCTTTTAAAATGATTGAAAATTTGATTCTAAATAAGACTGTTAGTCAAAATGAGTTTCATCTGGCTTGTTTTTATGGATGTAAAAGAGATGCATGCATGGGCGGATCAGAAGAAGAATGTACTTTGACTTCTTATGGGATTTGGAAAGTAGGTAGGAAAGAAAAGAAGACAGGACACAAAAACAGGACAGTAAGGAAAAGGTGGAAAAAATGGGAAGGGGAGAGGAGGGAGGGGAGAGAAAGAGGCTGGAAGAAAAGGAAGAGAGCAGTTGAAATGGAAAGCAGCAAAGAAATGGAAAAAAAAAAAACTATTTTCAAGATCCCAGAGTTTTCCTCCAGGTAGTTTTAGTCAGGTGAACATACCACAAGGTAAAATGAAGAAATATGATCATGATACTATGGTTGAACCAAGAGAGACCAAAAGATCTAAAATGATTATTATAAGTCTTGCAATGACTCATGAAGAGAGGGAAACATGCTCTTTATTACATAGAGCCCAGGGAATCTGGTAGTAAAAGGATTTTTCCTAAATTCCAAGAAAACTATATGCGAAGATGACTTCCTCATTACAAACAAGCAGAGTCATTTTAAATGGCAATTTATGAAACATAGGTCTTCTGTGTTATATTGTGAATAACTTGTTCAAAAGGAAAATTGAAAATTTCAAGTGGCAAAGTCTCAAAATTTTAGGTAGAATAGTTAATTATTCATTTTTGGAAAGCTAGGGATTCAACCCAGGGTCTTGCTAGAGGTAGGCAAATACTCTACCACTGAGCAATATCTGCAGTCTGGGAAATATAATGATTCTCTGGCATATACCTCATATCTAAAGGGATGTGTCAAACTGTCCACGAAAAAATTAAAATTATGATAATTTTACACATTCAGGTAAAAGTCATATGCCATATCTTGCTGATCTAATAAACTCAGAAACTAAACATTTAATAACTACATGTATTTAAATATTTACAAATGGTCATTAGGGCATAGAAAATGTGCCCTAGTCTCTCTTTCCCCTGAAATGTTACAGAAGAATTACTTATTCCTGCAGACTTAGGAATGTTTCAAAGCAGAGTGATAACAAATGTGACACCTATATGTTGTGTAAATGTGGTCCTTAGATTCTTGCCTTCCGCGTCTTTCACTCGAGGTATTGGACTTCATGGACTGTAAGATTCACCTATCATGGGATTTAACTCATAAATAACATTTTTATAAGCACCATAAAAATTTAAAGATTACTGAAATTTAGAAGCTAATTTCTAGCATTATGAAACAATCCCAAAATTCAGAATTTTAGATAAAATATATGATTTTAGCAAAGAGGATAAGATGGCAGCATAAAACGAATTTAATTAACCAAAAGAAAGCTAGGAAAAAATAGAGAAATTAATTTTCATAACTAAAGATTAGGCTTGTAGATATAGTAAAGGTCAACTATGAAATTAACAACTGTTTACATTAATATTAATAAAATAATAAGTAAAATTAGCACAAATTATAAAATATTGAACTAATTCTAGGAGAGACTACCTTGGTTAGAACTAGCCTACCCAAGTGAGCTCTGAAAATGACAATGTCCAGCCTTAGTTCAGGGAACACAGTGTGCAAGGGGCTTTGCTGATGGCCTTGAGGTTGTAGGTTACTGTGTTGAGTGAGGCCCACAAGGATCATGTGGCAAGAAACTAATGCCATTCTCTAGGACATAAGGGAGAGATTATTTCTCTTACAGTAGGTGTGCACCTGTGTGTGTGTGTGTGCGTGTAAAATGGGCAAGAAATCAAAGTTCCTCAGTTGCTCTCCACTTCATATTTTGAAACACGGTCTCTCAAAAACCTGGCCCTCACCTGATTGGATTAAACTAGCTCGCCAGTATGTCCTGGGGGTACTTCTGTCTCTGCCTCATCAGTACCTGGCTTTTAAGTGAGCTCCCGGAATCTGAACTCAAATCCCTGTGTTTGTTGGCAAGGACTGTACTGACTGAGTCCTCTCCCTAACCTCTGCAGTTCTACTTTAGGAAAAGAAGAACTAAGGAGCCACAGTCACATAGTAACAAAATTTTACAACAAATTAGTAAAGCAGTGTGACCATGACTCATGTAGCTATTTCAATCCAACCATTCTATTCCTAAAGATTTATTCTAGAAAGGTAATTACAATCCCAGAAAAAAATTTGTCTGTTTAGGGTTTTTTTTGCAAAAATCAAAAGCTGGATGCAATACAAATGTTTACCAGCACACAAATGGTTAAAACCTTGGTTATATCCACAAACAGTAAAATACTTCTTAACAATGAAAAGGAAGGTCTATCAACACATATTGTAATATACATTAATCTCAAAATAATTGCGATGAGTCAAAGAACAAGAATGTATGTTATTATTACATCAGCATAAAACTCTAGAAAATGCAAGATAAAGTATAAGGAACCAAACAGCTCAACAGGGATGGGAAAGGTTGTGTTTTGGTGGACTGGGGGGTGGGGAGGACACGGAGAAATTAACAGCGGGGACAAAAAGTTGCTTTGGAAGTGATAGATATTTTATCTATGTTTAATGATGGCTTAATAAAACTATACATATTTCAAAAATTTTCAAGATAAATATGTACTGTTTATATTTTTATTTGATTATAAAGAAACTGCATATATATATATATATATATATATATATATATATATATACACATATATCTCCCATAGCTTGGCATGGTGGCATGTAATTCCAGCAATCAGGAGGCTGAAATAGGAAGATTATGAATTTGTAGCTAGTTTGCACCTCATGTCAAGTTTCAGGTTAGCCTGATTTACTTGTGATGAGTTGAGTTTGAATTTTTTAAAAAAATATCCCTTTTGTTTAAATCCCTAAATTCTGACCCCTGGATAGATTTTTCCTCTTGTTTCTCTGTTCTATAGAGACAGGGTCTCATGTTGACCAGGTTGTTCTCAAACTTTATATATAGCTGAGGATGACCTTGAATTCCTGATCTACCTATGTCTACAACTCAAGTGCTGGGATTATAGGTGTGCACAACTATAGGTGTATACTTGCCTTAGACTCAATTTTTAATCTTCCCACTTTAGCGTCTTGAATGTGGGGTTGTATAAATGTACCCCTATGCTCAGACAGACTAGATTCTTAAGTTCTGTAAAGACAATGCACTTATAGTAACTTATTCATACCAAACTTAGCATAGCCTAATTAACTGATAGAAGCAAGTATTTGTCTTTGTCTTTGGTTTAATTTTTAGAGCTGGTAAGTTGAATTTCCATTTGCCTTTTCAAAAAAAATTGCATGAACTTATTTTATACCATAAATGATGATAAGATTCTATAGGTTGCTGACAAATTGAATCTCAGATACAAGAAAAAAATCTGTCATGCAGATTTACTGTGAGTATCAGACTACTTTAATTTTAAGTACATACAATTAGGAATGTGTTCATATATTGGAATCTCATTCAAGTGAATTGTGTATAAAATTGTAAGTAAAATCTATAATAATTAATGTTGATCATGAACGTTGTTAACTTCATCGACAAATCAGGTATTGAGATCTTTCAAATAAATAGGAAAATATGCTGGCAGATTATTAGATATAATGAAAAGAAATAGAGATAAAAATCAAGTTTTGTTATTATGAAATTCAATTTAATCGGTCCTTTGGAACTTTGCTATATCCAAGATTTATAGACAATTTCTTCCCCAGGTTATTGCATGAAATAGTAAAATCTGGTAGACAGTAGGATTAAAAATAAATAATATAAATGATGAAATAATATTAAATTTCCTTCTAAAATACTTTAAAAGCATTTCTTCCAGCTTGCACATTTGATACTACTACAAAGAAATTGAACCATTATCATCAAATCAAACAATTCCAACTTCCAGAATGAGAAGAGAATTGAGTCTACATGGTTGTAGCTTTGTAGAGAGGTGAGAAAATACAACATTTGGTTTTTTCAGACACAGTCTTACACTATAATGCAGGCGGGTCTGAAACTCTTTATGATCATTAGCAAGACTCAAACCTATGGCAATTCTCCTGTTTCAGCCTCCCAAGAGCTGGGGTTACAAGGACCAGCCACCACATCTAGCTGAAATATAACGTTTTCATGGAAGCTGGAGGAACACATTGGATTCCTACTGTGTGGCTCATCTACTCAGTTCTTTGAGACAAAAACGTATCTCTTTTAACTTTGATAGGCATTCATCCAGGGATGGGCATCTGGATTGTTTTCTATTCTTAGCTATTATGACTTGTGCAGCTATAAACTTGATTGAGCAAATGTCTCTGTATTGAAGAGAGGGTAGATGCCCAGTAGAGGGATAGCTGGGTCCATTGGTAGCTCTATTTTCATCTTTTTCAGGAGCCCCCACACTGCTTTCCATAGTGGTGAACGTTTGCACACGCAGCAGCAGTGGATGAGGGTACCTGATTCCCTGCATCCTCACCAACATCTACGGCTGGCATATTTCTTAATGATTGCCATTCTAGCTGGAGCAGGTGGGATCTTGTAGTTGTTTTGATTTGCATTTCCCTGATGATTACCTGGAGCTGCCATTTTGGGTAAGAGAGCCCAGTGATTCTCAAGTATCCACCCTTCACAGACTAGGGTGACTATACACAGCTATTTATGTGGATACTGGAGAATTGAACTCAGCTGGTCTCAGGCTCTCTCAACACTTTGTGCCTAAGCAGCAAATACACTTACCCACTTAGCCATTTCTATAGCCACCGAGTACAACATTTTAATGAAGACATCATTGAGCAGTTTACTCTGAACATGAAGATTCATGACTTTTGGCAAGATTTCTGTAACTGTAATAAAGTGCATATAGTAACAGTCCATGGCCTCTGTAGTCTGAAATGCAGCACAAGGCCGTAGATGTGGGCCCTTTGTGCATTTCCCCAAGTCTAATATTGTAAAAACCACAGACTAACAGTGAGGTTTCTTTGAAATTATACTTTCACCATTGAGCTAAATATTTAGCTACTTATTTATTTATAGTATATATTTATTCTTCACATTGTTACTAATTATCATGTCATAGGGCTCGCAAAGCTGTTAAAATTCCTATGAAGAATTCCCACCTATGCTGGCAGTGGTGAGAAGTCACAGAGTCTGAGCAATACTGTCTCCCTCTTTTCTATTATTCCAGAGCAACAACACATGCTCCCCTGAAATTTTACAACATAGGCCTCCTTTTGGCAACCATCATGGAGAAGTGGATAATGAGACAGCAAGCTAATGTGATGCAACTTATCACCTTTTGATTCATGGAAGAGACTTCTGTGTACCTGCTACATGTTTGTTGAAAATTTTTCTTATGTCTAACCTCTACAACATCATGGGAGAAAAGAACCTCATCTACAATGGAAGAATATTTTAAGTTTTAAGAAGTTTTGACAAAGGCAGAAATGATATTGCCTCAAAGACTGAAGTACTAAATCTCAGGTTTCTTAGGAGACATATCTAGCATTCTGGACTACGTTTTGTCTTATAGTTTTTAAAACATTCTTCCCTCCGACTTCTTTGGTCTTGGGTGATACAGGCACATCAGTGCTTACGCTCACACTGATAATATGAAGAAGTATCATCTGGCAGTCAAATTTGTCTATGTTAAAACCGCTATAGTTGTTCCTCATCTGAATACTTACTGACTACAGGGGTCTGCTATGTGTCAGGTGTAAGTGTCCAAGTGGATATGGTTGTTCTGTTCAGGAAGGTCAAATATTCATTCTTTCAAAAGATTATTATAATAACCCATGCCTAAGCAAAATTAATGTAAAAAGGAACAGCTTTCCATATATAATCTAACTGGTTTCTCAAAAGGAGGAATCAGAGATAAGTGCTTATAGGATTTGGGGATTTATCATCAAACAATTTAAACAGGGACTTCATTGCAAGGATCTGATTGAATATGGGAAATGCATCATATAATTGTTGAGAACTGGTGAGCATAATGAAGTGAGAATCTCGTTAAGTAAACAGAGCTGTTCACTCAGGTGAGGAAATTATTGTGAAAAGGAGCCTTTATGTTTCTATTATTCAAATTAAACATATATAAATCAAATAAATTATCTTTCTACAATTTTCTGAATCAAAGAGTGGAGTTAGTCATTTATGTATTATTTCCTAGAATGCATAAAGTAGTTATATTAATTGACAAAAATTCTCAGTCCCAACAATTAAACCTAATGGTTATGTTATACATTTCTCATCATCCAACCAGCCTGGCATAGGAGGCAAATTTTGGACCTAGCTTTGGTTTGTTGAGAGTGACTCTTGGGTCAGAGGTAAGCTTCAATGTATTCCTACTTTACACTTTTTACCTCTTCTCTTTGGGGTTTTAGCACCATTACCAACCAGAGAATAATTCTTGCTTTAGAGAACAGTCAAAATAATAGACTCTTCCACTCTCTTAATCCCCCTCTCTCAGTTTAATCAAAGGATGGTATGATGGTTAGGTTTTGTTGTCAACTTGATCTTTTTAATTATCTTGGGTGGGTCTCTGAGGATATTTATAGGAAGGCAGCCTCGCAGCAAGGGGCAGAATGTAAAGAAGCTCAAAGAAGCTAGAAGTAAACATCCTTTCCTGTGTGGGCAGTGCAGGAGGGAATTTTCAGAGACCAGGAAGTTATTTAGTCTGTGATAGGGTTGTAAGACCCCACCCTAAGGCTATATAAATGGGAAGAAATTCTCTCTTTGGCCCTCCTGCCTGTTTGCTGTTCTGTGTGTGGTGTTGGTGATGGGTTCTCTCTCTGCTCAGACCTGTGAAAGAGGGACCAGCCTCTTTCACTGTTACAGAATTTCCCCTCAATCTGTAGTTTCAATAAATACTTTCCTCCCCCAAATTGTGCCTGGTTTGAAGATTCATCACAGCCGCATGTGGCTGACTACGACAGGTGCGAACAGCAGACCATGGTGGGAACAGCAGACCATGGTTGTGTGAGCTTGCATCAGATTTCTCCAGTGAATTCTAGAAGGTTCTAAACAAAAGACATTCAGTTACATCATACCTCCACTTCTGCATCAAACTTATCTCATAAGGTTAGTATGATAATTAAATAGAGCTGCCTTCTACTATGATTTAGTTATGGTTTGTACCCCAAAGTTTTAAGTGCTTGAAGCCTGGACCTCAGTGTGGTGGTGGAACTTTATGAGATGAAACCCAGTGAAAATATTTAGATCATGGGAGCTTTCCTGAGATCAATGTTGTCTTTCAGCAGTGATAGGGATGGCTTTTGTCCTGCAAGAACAGCATGCTATAAAGTGAACCTGGAGCTTTTCCACTTTTATTCTTCCTAGTTTCACCATATGATCTCCTCTGTCTCTCTGTCTCTGTCTCTTTCTGTCTCTCTCTCTCCTTGCCACACGTTTTCATGCAAGATGACATCTGTCACACTGTCTTCTACCCAAGAAGACTTCACCAGAAGTCACATAGATGTAGATGCCCAGATTCGGATCTTCAGCCTCCAAACCTGTGAGATAAATAAACCTTAAAAATATGCAACTCACTCAACAATCAGCAACACAAGGTATCCTCCACCTTATCTACAGCTTTGATTTCTATGGTCTCAGTTACTCATACAAACATGATCTGAAAAATTAAATGGCAAATTCAAATAATAAACATTCATAAGTTTTAAATTCTGTTCACTTTGATTTGATGGCATATCTGGCCCTTCTGCTCTGTCCCACATGGTGCATGAATAATCCCTTTGTCCAGAATATCCATAGAGACCTCATGGCACAGGAGTGGCATATGAAACTGCAGAGTATCTTGCCTATACTAGCTGCCTGAGGCCCTTTATCCCTACCTCAGTTATAAGATTGACTACAAGTTTTCAGCATGGTTGTGTAAACATAGTAAACCTTTCACTATGTCACACCTATGTCATTCACCTCACTTCATCTTATCACTTATTGTGCCATCTCACATCATCACGATGTGAAGGATAAATATAGCATAAGATTATTTGGAAACGAGAGAGAGAGCAATCATTCATATAAACGTTCATATACATTTTATTGTATCTTGTTACTGTTGCTTATGTTTTTATTAGCTGTCAATTAACCTCTCACTGTGCTTAGTTTATAAGGTAAGCTTCACTGTTGTTATGCAGATAAAGAAATGAAATATATGTATTGCATTACATATGCATGATAAATATATATTTATAATATATTATAAAATGAAATATATATGTATATATATATACACATATGTGTGTGTATGGTTAAGTGCTATTAGAGGTTATTGGTACACACAGAGCAGCTTGGACTTATGCCTTGGAGATGGAGGGGGACTGCTTGCTGTTAAATACACACAGGGAAATAGAACAGTTCAAACAAAGCCTTACATATAGTGTTAACTTTTGGAAGATGCTTACTTTTCAGCATTGCCATGAAGATTTAAGAATTGAAAGATAGTTTATAAGCTACCACAAAAGGACAATAATGAAGTACATGCTTCTATTGTTGTTGCTAAATAATGTGTCTTAGTTTTTTTTTTTCTCTGCATAATTCCACTCAGAAATCATTGTGGATTAGTGAGTCTTTTAAATTATCAGTAGTATATTTCATTGTAATCAATTAAGATGAAATACACAAATGTATGTTTCACATAATATATTACATTAAAATGTAAGAAGAATTCATAATCAGATGAAATTGCATAAAAACTACATTTTGACATGTTGTACATTAAAAAATTAATTTCTCAGCCTTATGAACTTCTTATGAAATGGGGAAAATTGTAACTTAATTCACAGACTTGATACCAGGAATAAATAAATAACACATGTAGATAATATTGTTGCACAAAAACGAAAGGCTATTTTTGTTCTTTTTCCTTTTACTTCTGTATTCTTCATTTTACTTGTCTGCAAAATGAGGAAGTCAAATTTGGTGTTCCCTGTCATGTTCTGAATCTTTGCTTTCCCTTTTCTGAACTTGGAAGACAAGCCCTTTAACTATATGTGACCTTTGGCCTTTCGTTCTCTGCTAATGTCCTATCGGTGTCTTGTCCTGTGCAGGCAATCTCCTGTGGCTTCTATTGTAGTTTCCCACATCAAATGGTGCTGAGCACACAATAGTCAATGGCTTATTTAGTGTCATAAATCTATACACAATGGATCAACAACTGCTGAGAGGTACTAACACGCTGAAGAGTTGTTAGCGCTGTGTAAGTGAAAGATTCATTTCACTCTATTCCAGACATTCTTGAACACTTTCCGTGGGTCATTGAACGTGTTTAATGTATTCATTTAAAAGCATAGCAAGGGTACTCCTTTTCAAGGTCTCAGTGATAGATTTTAATGAAGAGTATAATAGAGAAGTCTATAGGTCTGAGCCTCAAGCAGGAGATAATAGAACACAGCTGAATACATTAAAGCATCGTCTCCAAGGCTTCAAACCTCCTGACTCAAGTGATGTGGTATCATTTGATTCTACTTGAGCTCAGTTAGAAATTTCTCATTTCAAAAGTGACTGAGGTTTGTATTCCTGATAAATGACACCTTAACTCTCATTTCTTAACCTCCTTTGCTCCTTAACTCACAAACAGGAAAATATAAGAGTCCAAAATAAAAAAAAAGACACAGGCTTTCTGATGATATATAGACTCTTGTTTTCAGTAACTTTGATGGGTTGTGGAGAGCAGAAAGAAATGTGATGAAATGCCAGCGGTACTGGTAGACAACAGATAAATAGCTATTAATTCTGTATTTAATTACTTCTCACAATGCTTTAATTATATGAGCATACTAATTTGAGTGAAATAATATAATTATGAAATCACAACTAAAATTACTGTTCACGTAATCATTTTAAAAGTGATCAATAACTGAAACCTCTCATTATTAAGAAACCATTATAAAATCATACATTTGATATAAAATTATGTTTTCTATTACTTTCTTTGCTCTCAAATAGTCATAAATGCTACTTTAAATCTGACATGCTTCTGTATTTTGAACATCTTATTACATTCCATCTTGTTAATGGCATTGCAACACTCTGACATTGAAAGTCTAACCTGGAACTCTTAGGGTGAACATGGGAACAAAAGCAAGTGACAACTGAAACAGAGAGAGGATTTCCAGGAGAGATGACTTGAATCTGAAATGTCCTCATCAGGCTGATGCGTTTGGACACGTTTTTTGCAACTGATGATGCATTCTTGGACGATTGTGTCACCTTCTGGACGTAGGGCTGCCTGGCAGAAGTAGACTACTAGAGGGAGGCCTTAAACATCCCATCCTGGTGGCATTGGGAACAGCTGCCTGGGGCCTTCCATGCCTTCCTTGCCACAGTGGACTGACAGTCCCTGGCATTATAACCCCAGATAAACCCTTCCTTCCTTAAATTTCTTTTGTCAGGTATTTTGTCAGTGTGAAGAAAGGTAATTAATGCCCTCATGAGTCATTAAGAAAAGAAAGACAAGAAATTCAGCAAAATAGGAACAGCAGGTATTAGTGTTTCACACTTGGGCTTCAAGGTAGATGTTGTTGATTAAGACTAAGTGGATGTGTTCCAGTCCATGGGGAAAGGGGAGGGTTAGAAATTCCAGTCCATAGCGACAGTGTCTCAAAAATCAAACAATAACTACAACAAAGAACAACAAAAAAGAACAACATAAAGACTGAGTAGGTATAGATGATGTGAAGCCTGCCATCTGCCTCTCTCTCTCTTTCTCTCTCTCTATTCTGTTTCCCTCCCTCCCTCCCTTCCTCCCCTTTGTCTCTCAAATCAACTGGATTTCTTGTTGAGTCGTCACACAAACTTGTCTTTACACATGTACTTGAGAAAGGGGGAGAAAGGAGGATTCAGTACAATTAGGCAGCTGCCAGGTCATTTCTGATAAATCCCACATTATCAAAAACTGGTGTCTGTTCTACAATCAATAAAGCTCTGTAATTATAAAGAGCCAGTGGAGACTTGTGTCTCTGGAAACATGTAAACTGAAATTAGCTTGCTTTTTTGATTCCTCAGGGCAGCTACTTTCAGTAGGTTAGAGAAAGAGCCTAGTTCCCCGAGATTCAGAAATTATGACACACTGTTTGTTTTAATTAGGAGACAAATTCATTGTCCCTGAAGAACATGCCAGGCTCCACTCTTAAGAAAAGTGACAATTTTATAATAATTTAGATTTTTCCCCATGAAAATGCATTGACTGAGGACAAATAAAATAATCACAAATAACTTGATTTCAGCTTTGGCTTTCGTTGACAAAGATTGCATTAGCTCAGCCACTTTCTGTTTAGTGGAGTGTAAACTAATTGTTTCTTTGGCAGGCCTTTCCCTGATTTTATAAAGTTAATGAATGTAAGATGATGGGAAGGCAGACTGCTCAGCTCTGGAAGCTCAAATTTTAAACGAGGTCATTTTAAAGAGTATTTCTATTAGCTAAAAAGAAAGACTTTTTTCACAGGGAGATCTGATTTCTTTTAATCTCTCCTATTTAGTCTCCACTTTGAGTTTTTCTAGAATTACTGATTATCAGTTCAGGTTCTGTTTCCTAACACTTTTTCCCCCGGTCTTCACATGTATGTTTCCATCTAAATAATTGGATCTTAAGCTACAATAAATCCATGTTAACCAAGCTAAGTTTTTCTTGTACAGTTTCCAAGAGCAGTACAAGCAAGAATTAACAAAGGTTGTAACTATGGAAGTAGAATTTTGTAGATGACAAACTAGGGAACAAAATAACAAAAAAACAGCTTTCTAATGTAAATTATACTTACTTTATTGACTGTTGTCTATTGGTGAAATATCTGACCACATCTCCCCCATTAGACTTCTGTGACAGTCTATATTGGTGCTGTCCCATAAGTCCCAGAACCTCATCCTGGAATGATTTTTATATTTATTTCACTCTCATCCTCCTGGACTTCTCCCTCTTTTCCCACAGAGGCCAAATCAGGTAAAACTTTATAGAAAAAAATTATTCTCTCTTTCAACAGTTTCTTCTTGGTTCCTCTTTTATCTGTACTGCAACAGACAATAAGCATCAGAAAAATGAAACCCCTCTTCTTGTATAAAGCTTTTTCTAATTAAGTGGAAGAATGACATAGTTCAGAATTATCAGCAGACATGTTCATTATAGGTTCGTGATTCCAAAGTAACAGATTGAAAAATGCAGAGTTCTACCCACTCATTTGGAAATTTTTACCAGTTTGCTTCATTTTGTTTTTACTGAATTGATGGATTTGCCAAATTATTTTATGGTTTAGGCAACATTTGGCTTTTACATTGCCAACCAACTGGTCAAAATATTAAAAAGTCATTCTGATGACTTTGTTCACTTCCTGAAGGAAAAATAAAATCATTTGTTAATGGGCATTTCCGCTTGAAGTCAGAAGTTTGGTGTCATATACCAAATATATGTGGAATGCTTCATTTTTCTGTAGCAAAAGAGTCTTAAGCGATGGATAAATTTATTCCACGATGTCTTTAGATGTGCAATTGTTTACTTACAGCGTTTCTGTTTTTTATAACATTTTTAAACAAGAACTTAGCATATAGCAGTTACTTCACAAAAGTTGATAAGGATGATAGTAATATGCTTTTCTTGCTGACATTTCCTATAGTGGCTAGAGACTGCTGAACTGCATCTGTTGAAATTGGCTTCCAGATTTGTAAATAATAAGTACACCTGAATCTTCAGTCTTCATTGCAGAAATATTTCATGTGGGGCATGGTGGCACATTCCTTGAGTGAGCATTTCAAAAGCTGAGGTAGGAGGATCACTGTGAGTTTGAGGCCACCCTGAGTCTACATAGTGAATTCCAGGTCACCCTGGGCTAGAGCAAGACCCTACCTTGAAAAATAAAATAAAGTAAAATAAAATAAAATAAAAACAAAAGAAATATTTCATGTGATGACTTATTCAGAAGGTTTCTGACAAATATTGACCACATTCATGGAAGTTTCCTCTTACCATGCTCATAAATCCTTATAGGTTACCAGGAGTTGCAAACCTCAGAGATGAAATGAATTATCATGAGTCACATATTTACTGAAAAATCATTATTTTAAAGACTTCTTAGTTACCACTAAGTGTTACCTCTCTGTTAATTACGAATCTGATTTAGCATTTGTGGAAATCCTTGCAAAATCGATACATGTACTGCATTTTTAAACTAAAAGGATATCATATTTCATGTTTTAGTAGCAAACATTTATAAAATTTTCCTCAGAGAGAAAAATATTTTTCTTATCTCTCACAATCAGCATCTCTTTGCCTCTAACTTAGCTGGTCTTACTTCATATTGCTTGAGCAAAATGGTAACGATCAGGCAGTAAACCCATATTCTCATTGCCAAATCCACTGTTCTCCCCTGCATATACCTTCAACTTCGTAAAGGTAGAGGGGCATTGTCTGGTAAGAAGGGTCCTGAAGAGGGTGGGAGGAAACCTAATGCCAAGACAAGTGGCTCTGCCTTTAACTCCCTGTCCCAGTCACTGGTTCCTGCTCACACTGAGCTGTCGATCAACGAGAACTATGAGGTTCCCCCAAACAAGACAGGCTTCTGTCAAAGCTTTTGAATACACCCTTGAATACACTCTTGAATGTGATGGTTGATTCAGGTGACCCCCACAAACTTATGTGTTCTGAATGGTTGCTCCCCAGCTGATAGGAGGCTGGAAATGATAATCTTGTTGGATATGTATTATTGGGGGGGGGCTAATGGGCTTTATAGCCAGCTTCCACTTGACAGTGCTTAACACACTTTCCCATTGCTATGGTCTGCCTGATGTTGGCCAGGAGGTGATATCCAGCTTCTGCTTATACCATTGTTTTTCCTACCATCGTAGAGTTTCCCGTTGAGTCTGTAAAACAAAGTAAAGCCTTTCCCCCACAAGCTTCTTTTGTAATTTTGTACAGCAACGAGAAGCTAACTGCAACCAATATGGACAGTTGTGCACACCTTTTGCTGCCATGAGACACCAGGTTGCTGTTGTCTTTGTATTGCCACAATAGCTTGCTGAGCATTTCCTGTTCTCTCCCTCCCCTACACTACATCCTCTAGACCAAATTCAAAGTCACTCCAACATTATATGACTAGGTATTGAAAATCCATCAGTCATTGGTCATTGCCTGAAGCATTGATGGATATTGAAGAAATCCATCTCAAAGACAAAAACTCAGCCCCAAATCTTTGCTCTTTACATCTGTATGTTTTAAGAGATGATTCAGTTGACATATATTAGGCAATTATTAAAACTAGACTTTGATGTCAGGCATGGTGGCATACCCCTTTAATCCCAGCACTCCAAAGGCAGAGGTAGGAGGATAGCTGTGAGTTTGAGGCCACCTTGAGTGAGACTACTTCGTGAATTCCAGGTCAGCCTCGTCTAGAGCAAGATCCTACCTCAAAAAAAAAATTAAAAATATAAAAGCTGGGTGCAGTGGTGCATGCCCTTGATTCCAGCTTTTGGGAGGCAGAGGTAGGAGGATCACTATGACTTTGAGGCCACCTTGAGACTGCACAGTGAATTTCAGGTCAGCCTGTGCTGGAGGTATACCCTGCCTCAAAACTAAACTAAAATAAAAGAATAAAAACTTAAAGAAATAGTGTAGGGTAAGGAAAGCTTTTGCTTTATATGGAGTTGTAAAGAAAAGATTTTTCTGCTAAGGATCTATTTTATATAAAACTTGAATGGCGGAAGAACTAAATCATATAATGGTGGTAAGAGACGTGCAGCATTAAGAGGAGAAGCTCAGGTTGGTGAATCCAGGGAAACCAAGGCAGGTCAGTGTGGTGGGGACAGAACACAGAGGAAATCGTAGTGGAGGTGGTAGAAGATTAGTCAGAGAATTATTAATAGCTTCAGCATGTAGTTTCTTACAAGCCATCAAAATACCTTTTGATTTTACATTAAACCATTGGAGGATGGTGTGCTATAAAACACACTTTATAAAATTTAGAAGCATTATTTTGACCCCTCTGTAAAAAATAAATACCAAAACAAAGAAGGCACCCCAGGTTAGAAGGTGCAAATTGACTTAATTCAAATGACAAGTTAATACTCTTCACTTAAATAACTAGAAAGTTTTTGCTGAGCTGATGAAATCCCCGAGATAAAGCTGTTTTATTATTATTTTTTTGAGGCAGGGTTTTACTTTAGTAAATGGCTAACCTGGAACTCCTGCTGGTCTTGAATTCATGACAATTTTCCTACCTCAGCTTCTAAAGCACTGGGATTATAAATGTAAGCCACCACACCCAGCTGAGATGAATTGATTTTGAGAGAAAAAATAATATCATTTCCTTACTCTATTTATTGCTATGATGAATTTATTATTTTGTCATGGGCAGTGATAGTCTGGATACATACATATTTGCCTCTTTTTTCTCCTTCCCGATTAATAATTGATATAATCATTAAATTTATGTAGTGATTTATTACATTTAGTACATTTGATCATTGTACAATTAGCAGAACTTTAAAAAATTCCCTTTAAAGTAACTACTATGATGAAATTAAAAACTAATCTTGATAGAGTCACTTAAATAAGGCAAAGATTCAAATATAAATTTCAGTATTAGGAAAACAGTGGATAGCAGATAGTTTTTCATTCAGCCACTAATACAAAAATTTCTAATTCATAACCTCTGCAAGGAGCAGCTGAGAGGCCACGCAAAGTATGTCTATGAGAATAATAGAAATCATATGTTTCCTGACCTGAGATCTACTACCATTGGGAAATCCTATTTAAGAAGTCCATAAATCCATTGAAATTGCTTTGCAATATTTTACATGTAATGGCATTTTTACGGAAAGAATGTCTATATAGCTTTCTTCACATTCTCAAAGAAATCCATAATTCCTTGGGCATCATAAACCACTTTAAAAATACAGGTTTAAAATAAGTAAGCCCTACATTTCTTCCAAGTAGGACCACTGCATTCTTTTAAAAGTCAAATTTATATTCATATGATATTGGATATAAGTGATTAAAAGGGCCAAGAATGAAATTTTAACTCAATTCAATGAGCACATTTGAAGAAAGCAGGGTTACCAGTGGTGTTGGGGACCTGATTAAACTCCACAAGGAGCTAGTTACAGTGTGCTGCCTGCCTCTCCAGTTCTCATTTCCCTTGTGAAGTGAACTCCAGTTCTTCAGCTATTTTTAGGGGCACATCCCTAATTGACATATAAAATGTGAGAGTTGATTTTTCAATGTTCTGAGCTGTAGAAAAGGCTTCATAGTCTGAGAAATCTCATTTACACAGTGTACACAAAGGAGTTCTCAGCTTGTGGAAGAATAGGGTGTTTATTGTCTTGACAAAGATCAGAAAGTGAAGGGAACAAAAGAGCAAAGCCCTGGGGCTCTATACAATTGGCTCTTCCTCTATAAAATAGACAACGGTTTGTTCTGTGTGTTGAGCTCAAGGGAATGTTATGCTCATGTACATGTTTGTGGCCTGTATTTTCAAAATTGCATTGAAAATTGCAGATGCTCACAATAACTTCGAATATTTGAACTTTTGGAAGCCAAGTGTACTTCACCCCGGTTTTCCATTTTGAAAGATGTTGCTAACTTTTCATCACTTTATAAGGATATTCCCAGCTTCAGAGACTGGAGAATTAAAGTAGTGGTTGGCCAAGGAACATGAGCGCTGCTGCCCCTCAGTGTCTGCTCGTTAACACAAGGCAAGCTGAAAGCCTTTAGGTGCTCTCTGACAAGGATCACTCCACACCCCTTCTTTAGTTTGTTATTGATATATTCTCTACTTTCCACTTTGGTTGCTTTGAAAGCAATAAATTTGAGTACGTTTTTGAAAATTCACTAAAATTTTATAAAATGAATTTAGAGAAGGCTGATATCCCAGCAAGAGATGAACCACCCTAGGCCAACCCTGTAGGCCCCAAGTGAATCACTTGAGACAGTGGTGGGGCAAGAAAGAGACCTATAACCACAGCCAATCAGTCATC
>PVHP010005063.1:0-67290 GCA_004024765.1 Zapus hudsonius
TGTCATCTGAAGGTAAGGGGGATTCTTTTTGCAGTCTCAATGCCCCCTCCCTTCTCTGCATGGGCTGACAAAATGACATCTGAGTCACTTTCTCAATTCTTAGGTCAGAAATAATACCAATAAACATGTAAGGAACATTGTCTAGTTTTAGATTCCACTTTAGTCTTACTTCCTTTCATTGTCTTAAGCCCTGCAATGAATATTGTTTAGTCTCCTACCCGATACCTAATGGTGGGGTCAGAGCACAACCAGGTCATTCCTATAGCACTTAAAGACCATGATGTCTCCATCTTGTTACAAATATGGGTAATCTAAACTCTTTTACAAGGATCAACACAAATATGACCTTAATACTTAATTCTTTGAAAGTTATGGGTAAAGGAGACATTTGTGAAGGTAATGAATTTGTCATGTGCTGTACATTAGCACTACTAAGAAACCAAGAAAGAGTAATCATCATTTATAAAGTGAAGATCTCTAGCCTCATCCATCCTGTCCACAGAATAAATGTCTCTACATGTTATCTTAACAATGCTTTTAACGATATTGATGGCTTTGTCTACAACTTTTGTTGGCAACTTGCCTGAACCTGTCAGCCAAACCTTCTTCATGTTGTAAGCAGTCTACAGTCAATTATGTTAACACTAAAGTTTAACCAGACTACTGATGCCAGCCATCAGCTTTTACTGTAAATTAGCCAGTCACAAAATCTATACTTTGTACATAAACTGAGCAATTGACAATTTTCCATTTCATTCTACTATAGATTCAAGTAAGTGAGTGGAGAGAAGAGAATGACTTTTCTGTTTAAAAACTGGGCTCTGGGGCTGGGGAGAGGACTTAGCAGTTAAAAGTCCTTGCTTGCCAGGGGAAGCTGATCAACGACATCTGGAGTAAACAGAGACCATTGGCATGAAACACAGTCTGTGGCCATGAATAGGCTGACTAACCTCCTATGGGGAGAGAACAGTGAACCAAGAAAGGAACACTCATGCAATGGAGGAGCCTGGGCCTGGGGGAGACAACAGCTTTTAAATTTGGCTAAATATTACACTTAGGGAGGGGGAGCCCTTGACTGGAACTGGAGATTCAGGGCAACAGGCACCGGCTCATAAGAAAAGATGCACTATGGGAGCAATTGATGGGGAGGCTACTAAAAATAGAATCTTGGCAATCCAGAATTGTGTATATTTTGTTAACCTAGATTGATCTCCCTCTCCAATGGAGATTATGTTTGTATTTTTCAGGATGCAGCGAGAGAGCTGTGGCCCATCTAATCCTACCATCCGACCGTAGGCAGATAGCTGAGATCCTAGCAAGAGATGAGCCACCACAGCCATATCGTGGAGGATCCATTTGGAATCCCACAGAGAATGACAAGACGAACAAGAGACCCAGAGCCACAGCCATTCAATCAAGACAGGATAAGCCAGGGTTTCAGAAACCAACAATTTTCGACACAAAGACCCCTAAGCTCACAACATTAAAGCAGCCTTAATACTCACCCACCACGACTCAGGGAACTGAGCAGAAGTGGGGGTGGAAAGATTGTGAGAGCCATGGTGGGGGAGACTATCCAGAGGCATGACACCCCTCAGTAACAACACACTTGGGCCAGGAGGATCGGGCTGAGTACTAGGCTATCCATGGTGCCCTGCTACAAGGACTGATCCAGATGACCCACGGAGGAGGATATCCAGCTGATTGGGGATGGGGAGGGGGTGCATTGGGGGAATTGAGGATAACAACTCAATGTTTGCCCACTAAATAATGTAACTCATTATGGACAATATATTTTTTAAAAGTCCTTGCTTGCAAAGCCTGACAGCTTGGGCTTGATTCCCCAGTACCCATAAAGCCAGATGCACATAGTGTTACATGCATCTGGAGTTTGTTTATGGTGCCAGGAAGCCCTGGTGCACCCATTTGTTTATATTCTCTCTCTCTCTCTCTCTCTCTCTCTCTCTCTCTCTCTCTCTCTCTCTCTCTTTCTGTTTGTTGAACCATCAAAAGAATTATGGAATTTCTCAAATTAAATTTTTAAGTAGAGTTTAAAAAATACCTCACTAAATATTTCTATTTTCTAAAGCAGCAGATCAGACTATGCCAATGAAAACTGTGTTGACAATGAGTTTCCTTAAAATATAGGACTTAGAAAATATATATAGAACTTGACTTAAACTCTTTCTCGCCACCAGGCATTTTGGTGAGAAAAGTCATTTTTGTTTCTTTCTAAAAGGGACTTCCTGTATGAGACTGCTACTTAGCAGAACATTTATCAAGCATGGACAAGTTTATTTTTAATCCATGCGATAGGAGAGGTCAATTAAAAGAGCATATAATGCTATACATAAGAGAAAAGATGAATTTTCCAAGTGTAACATTGTAGAAATGTCTTGCTCTAGAAGACCAGTGTCCTCAGTTGTACTTTTGTCTTCAATAAGTGCAGTTGTGCAACGTGGTTAAAAAGATAGCATCTTTAGTAAAAAATTACGTGATGAACAGTTTTTTTGAATTGTTTTTTAAAAAATAACAAATTATATAGACAGATGACAGAAGATAGATAGATATCTAAAATTTAAAAGAAATTTTATACGCGCTAAGTACTCGTTGGCTGAATCCATCTTACCTGAGTACTTACCTACACACTATTAGCAGAAACTTTGTCACGAGCAGAAATTCATCCTTCAAAACCGCTCCTCTTATGACATTTACAGAGGTGTTAGAAGTCTGAACAAGATAATGGAGGATCCTGGCTATGTGTGTTATGCATATTTATGGAATAATGTGGACTTTCAAAGGTATGTAGTGTACAATTTTATAAAAGTTTTAAAGGTCAAAAAGATACCATCTTTGGGCAAAAGTTCAATCATATAAATATTGGCATATACTTTTAAAACTTTCCTATTAACCCACTGCCTCTAATCACCTCATTCTTCTTTTATCCATAGCTAAAAATACACATTTACCATCATCCAGTTTCATAGCTCAGAAACAACACAGGCTGCATGGGGCTATACTCAAGGGTTGGCAGGCCACTGCCCATTCTAGAGGCTGCTTGGGGAAGAATCCACTTCCCTTTTCCTGGCTTCTAGAGGCTGTTCACAGTCATTGGCTTGTGGCTTTGCCTGTCCACCTTCAAAGCCAGCTACATAATATCTCTGCCTCAGCTTTGGTCATTGTACCTCTGATTTCCCAATCCCTTAACTGTTGGATAGTGACAATAACACAAGCACCACAGACTAGCGTGAGACATTACCACCTTAATATAGGCAAAATGTCTGGCCCAGCTCTGGCCAAGTGGAACACACCAAAAGGGGCCGTCTTAGCTGTCATCCCCATGTCACCATGAGGCCAGCCAGGAGTGACCAGAGGAGCACCTGTGGAGGAGGTCGGTCCTGCTACTGTGGCATTGCTGCAAGCCTGTGTCTACACCACATGCGTTCTCCTTATTGAAAAGTCTTTAAAGGAAAAGATTTGATAAGATCCTGTAAGCAAGCATGACCTGTCAACCTTCAGCAGTAATTTTTATTCTTTCATATATTCAGATTTATGCACTCAATGAACAGAGGAGGACTGGAGACTGAACTGAAATGTTTATATTTGCGTAAAAAATGAAATGATCTGAAATTAAAATGACGTCAAAAGGGCTGGAGATGGCTCAGTGATTAAGATGCTTTGCCTGCAAAGCCAAACAAGCTGAATTTCATTGCCTGGTTCCCATGCACAAAGTGGTTCCTGCATCTGCAGCTCGTTTGCTGTGTCTAGAGGCCCTGGTACGTCCAGTCTCTCTGTCTCTCTTCTATCTCTCTTTGGCTCGTAAAGAAAATAAATAAATAAATAACTTAAAAATGACTAAAATAAAAATTAAATATTGTATTTAAAACATTAATGAGCCAAATATCTAAGTCTCCCTGTAACTTCATGCTCTAAAACTTCTACTTTTTTTTGCCTACTCTGGCCTTCTTGACCAGGTATTACTTCATTGTAAATAAAGGAACAATACATATATTTTATAAAGAAAAAATAACAGAAAAAGGTGTCCTTGAAACATTCAATAGCCAAAGGTCACTCATACAACCCCAGGCTGAGTAGGTTATATTTCTCTCTTTGTGTCTCTTTATCCTTGGTGAAGACTGTTGTTCTCATATTTTCTGAGCTTATGTTCAAACGAGACCATCTCTGCCCTGGAGTATGTTCAGGGACTCTGGGAGAGTCGCATTCTGGGACTTGTTCTCCTCCCTTTCCATCTGCTACCTTGTCACAAAGCCTCTACCTTATGGCCAAAGATGTCTGCTGAATCCTGTCTGCATTCAGTGTAAAGCAAGGCAGCCCACAACAAACCTAAATATACCAATCATTGTTAACATACACTTTCTATGCCAGGGAAGAGACAACCTAGAAGTCTTTCTTTCAGCTACCAATTCTCATCATTCTACATAATTGGATTTGGCCATGGAAAGTTTTATTAAATTTCTTTTGGTTTGATTTGTACTGTGTAAGTGTGTTCTCCAAGGACACCTGTGTCGATACCCAGATGTGTGATTGTGTATATCTCTATGTATTTTGATGTGATTACTCTTAGTGAGCAAGCTGGCCAGTTCCTTCCGTCAGCCTCAGCCTCAGCAGCTGGACAGAGAGATGACAGAGTGTCAGCCTCATTGGTAATCGTGGAATCAAAGCCATGATATGTAAAGTGCTCAGACAGAAGCTGGCAGGGAATTTCATTAGTGATATTATAACATATAGAATATGGGCATAGGCAATTCCCAGTGAGGCGCTCAGTGTTGTGTCCTCTCACCATGTGTGTTTTTACTTCTAGATGAGTAACAGGTTTATTAGTAAATACCTAGAGACATCATAGAAACATCAGGCGACAGGTACCACTATTGTTTGTACTATTTTATAGCCTTTTCTATTACTAAGAACAAACAGGCAGAATAATAGTCAGCTACGGATTAATAAACGTGGATATATAAAATTAAAAGCACAAGCCACAACTGATGGTCTTGAAGCTTTCAGAGCAATGCTTACATCTTTCAATTTGCACACACATTTTTCTTTGACATTTTATAGCAACTTAAGTACTATCTCTGTTAGAGGAACATACATTTCACATCATTTTCACACATCCAATATTGCTAACTTTCACCAGACTACTTACACTTTATTCTCTGGCTGCATCCTGGACCCTGGTCACAGCAGAATCATCCCACTTTGTGGGAGGACGTTCTGCTTGGGGATGAAGAAAGTTAATTCCCATGGTATCTCTTTAAACACTTAGTCCTCTCCATCTGTGTCCTCCCCACAATCTACCCTGAGGGAGTCTGGATCTCTGCCCCTCCTCCACTATTTTCTTTCCTCCAACATTCTGAGCAGGTTCTCCATGTTACCACTGTCTGCACCCCCAAAGCTATCCACTGACAGAAGGGATCGGAGAGAAACTAAACCATGGTCTTCCCAGCTAACTGTCCTAGACCAGCCCTTCTTGTTAGGAAAATTATTTTGGAATTCTGCTATAAGCAAACACTTCCAACTTGCACCATGGAGAAATGGGCTATTAACTGTACCTTGTGTCTTTTGATGTGATGCTCCCAGGATCGCAAGGGTGAGTTCAAGTGGCTTTTCTAGGTAGAGCTGAATTACAAGGCAAAGAGTTGTTTGTCATGAGAATCAGTGTGTTTGCACACACACATGTTTAGTCAAGTCATAAATGTAACACGCAAGCTCTACTGACCTAGGAAGTGTCAATATTTAAGAGTCAGGCAGATCTGCGAGTTTGTAAATGAGTAGCTTTACTTTGAACAGATCTCCAGCCAGTTGTGACATTGGCAGCCCGTTTGCTGTTGGTTTCCTCTTTTTGAAACTTAACCTCTTGGAAAAACAGCAGTCTGGGCTGTTACATGTCTCCACATAGGCCACCAGAGAAGATCACTTAAAATAGTTTTTGATCTGGAGTACACATTCCTCTCCAGAATTCCCCTCCAGCAACTTTCTTTCCTCCTTTTAAATCATTTTGACATGGCTTCTCTGCTGGGTGCAATTTTGTGCCCTTTGAGATTTGGGGGCAGAGCATTTAGGATGGAACACCCACTATTAGTTTCCTTCATGTCCTTCAACTCATGTTGTAAAGCAAGAGTTCTGTCAAAGTTCACTCCATGAGCAGACTCCTTGTGAAGCCAGTTACATGGTGCGTAATTCCATTGAATTTCATGTGACAAACTTGCTGGTTAGCTCTTTAAATCTCATATAGACTTAGATTTAGTTGCTTGAATAATCAATAGTAATGAAAATAATGATTTAAGTCACTGCTGTAAATAACATATTTATTATGTCAAAGCTTTATTATTTTACATTACAAACAGCAGTTAAGCATTGGCTAGTAGCTTCAAAACTAAAGTTTGCAGGGAAGGTGCATGCTTTGTAAAGAACTCAGTTCTAGGAAAATTATAACCTGAATAGATCTCTCCATGCTGTGAATAGAGATCTGGATATAATAATATGATGGCTCACAATATTTCTCTTGAATGAAAATTGGTCTGAATTTTCCTGTACCACAACAACCACCAAACAACTCTCTAGACCTGCTTTTGAGTTTTGAGTTGGTGTCTCAAATGTCTGTAGAATTCCTTAGGAAGGAGACTCTGAGACAGTTAACCATGTTGGTAAAATAATGCCATGTTTAGAAATATCACAGACTGCTGCTTCAAAGTGCTTAATGAATGGGTTTGTGTGGGTCTCTATAACATTATATATTTTGTATGGAAGCTAAAAAACAGGAAATACAAACCTACATATTAGAGAGCTGCACCAACCAAAGAGTTCTCTACTGCTTTTTATAAAAAGAATTCTTTGCCAAGTGTTTGCCAAAACTCTATTGTAAATGAGCACCACAACTTATAAACAATTGGGAAATCCTATGAACAGACGCCCAGTGTTTCTGAGTGCATTGCCAAGAAATCACTGCCCACTGGGCACGGATAAGAGAGGAAATGCTTTGTAATGTCTAATACATGGGTATACCAATGCATGTGCTACAGCTCTGACCATGGCTTCAAAGCCATAGTAATCCCTCATTTACAAAGCCTGTATTTCCATAAATGTTGAATAAACAGTGAACCAGATGCAGAGGGAATTTTTATAATTTGTAGTTTCTCATGAAAAAAGAAATGTTGGTATCTGTAAATATGAATGTTAATGCATTTTAATCTACAATTAGTTCATTTCTTTTCTGATCAAAGAGTCTAGAAAATCACCACTGTTAAAAGTTTTATGACTTAGTACTTTTAAGACAGTATTTCATAAGTGAATTAGTTTCAGATTAGAATTTCAATGACTGTCTCCAAATATAAGAAGTATTATTTCCTTGTGACAGATAGGGAATAAGAATAATCCTTTAAATACTTTTGATAGAGCCAGCATTTTGGATCTTTATGAGTTTGGTAATATAATTCCCATTCTATAACACGTTAATAAATTTTTTCCATGACTCAGGAAATTTGTTTCAAGTTATTTAGGTCTAGACTGAATAGAATGCTGTTTTATTCTAAATATTGTGCTCTTTATGACCATTTTCAAATAATTTCCTTATGTCAATAATAAGAAAAAGAACTTTGCCTAACCATAACCACCCCCCGCCAAAATTAAACATTCCACCCATAAGATAATCGTAATCAAATCAGTAATTTGATACCAATGAAACCAAAGTGGAATTCATTTGAAAAAGTCATCCATGCCTTCTGTCAAGAGAAGTCAAGGTTAAGGTCAGAAGAAGCAAGAATGCTGCCACCAGGGTTCCTCTTCATCTTACCCATGGCCTACAAGTAGGAGACACAGCTGCTACTCTCTGGGTTCCCCTGCCCTGCCAGGCAGCACCCAGCAATATCTGCCCTCGTGTCCTTGAGCTCACCTTCAGGTCACATTTTTCTCCAACAGTGTTTGAGGTATACATTTCCAATTATGTGAGCGTGGACCTAAGATAACCTCTATTTTCTGTTGATTATCTGACTCATCCTGTGTCACTGTCGTCCAGAAAAGCACCTTACATACCACTTTTTTGATTTCGCCATTGTGATAGAAATTGGTCAATGGCTTACTAGTACCTACTTTGTCCAAAATCCACCCCAAAAGTTTCTTTGCAGTGTTTTCTTCTCTCTTGACTTTTCTTTTTTACTCCCTGGTCATTACCTAAAATTTTCATTCTCTACCATTTGTAAGTTTGCTTTCTTTTGAGGAATATTCCTTTGTTCCTCTATATTGATAACATCGTACCAATCACTTTAAGCCAACATCCCAACTAATTCTTTCCTTTTCTCAATTATCAATATAGAATGATTCTAACCTGTGAGACCTAGACCAGTACATGATTCATGAATCAACTACAAGAAAACAAGTAGTTAGAGAAAAAAAATCCTAACAATGGTACATACTTTCAGAGCTATTCCATTTTAAAACTCAAAATATCTATACACCAATTCACCAAACATTTGATATTGCGCTTTTTCTGTTATTGTGAGTCTGCCAATAAGAAGTCTATAGGGATCTTTTTGCATTCATGGACATATCTGTTCTATACTTCTAAGTTCTGATTCATATAAAGCCTAATAAGACCCTTCCAAGTATTGTGGATATAAAATCCTAACTTTTTGTGGTATTTCTCCACTAAGTTTGTCAGACAATACTAATTCTAATTTGTAATGTAACTTTTCAGAAATTCATGTTTATAAACTTTGGAAAGTGATCAATTTATTCCATACAACCACCTAATATTTCCATTTGTGCTTCTATATTTGGCATATAGTAATGTAAAATATATTATTTTAATAACCAGGGCAACTTATACCTTGGAACAAACACACTTGGGCAGCACACTACTTACGACTTAATGGGGATGAACTTAAGGTGAAGGTTTATGAGAAGGTGACAAGCTAGCTAGCTCTTAGCACACAGACTATGACAAAGATAAAGATCCGTGTACTTATGGAATGAGCAGAGAGCTGACGTTATTCCACAGGACTGTTTAAGTGGATGGTGAAGAGGCCGTCTCTCACTTGTATTTATCACCCAGCTCTTTACTTGACTCTAATTACACACTGTCTTGGAGGAGATAATTATCTTTTCACACAAACTGTTTTCATTGGCTCTACAATATAGGAACGTTGTTTCAGATTTCCTTAGCATCTTCCTCATAGCAATAACACGGTGGAATTCTACAGAAAATAATAGAAGTATTTAATACATTAAACTTGCTGTTAAGTTGCTTTGGCAAAGTAAAGACCAGAAATCCACAGGAGGGAAACACTCCAAAAGTTTCCAGCTTCAAACAATGCATCATAATTTGCATGAAGACAGTAATTAGAACATAGGCACAGGGAGGAAATTAAGTTTTGGATATATTATGAATGTGATGCAATGTCCAAAGCACAAAACCAATGAGTGGTAATTGGGATAGCTTTTAGTAAATAAGATTTTTTTCCCGTTGAAAGGAAATATTATTCCTTATGATTCTTCTATCTAGAGATTGAGAAATCACTTAATCATTCTTAAGGAGAGAAATGGAAAGGCTGGGAAATTAGTTTGAGTTCATCGAGGAAGGGATCTAAACACAGCCAGCCAACCAACCACAGGGTACCCAAAATGTTCTTAGTCAAAAGACTTAGACTTAATAGCCTTTTACCAAAAATAACTACTTTAGTCAAAGAGAGAATGATAATTGCTAGTTCTACAGACAGCACAAGAAACCACAACATTTCAGTCCAGAAAGCAACATTATATGACCACCCACAGGCCCCATCCCAGTTAGCTGTCCAGCTGCAATACACTCTTGTCTGTAGCTTCCTACTGACCTAGAAAAAGAACGAGTGAATAAAGTCAAAAATGGATTTAAAGATGGCATTCATAAAGTGTGCCACTATTTGGGGTAGGCTTCATTCAAGGAGCCCTGAGAGCTCTTCACAGAGATGGAGATAAGTCCACATGTGCCACAGCAAAGATAGCCACCCAGCAGGAGAGCAAGCTCTTAGCCATGCCTCAGTTGACTCAAAGTTCCACCCTGGGCTAGGACTGATTTATACCATTCGTCTGGACAAGGCACTATTGTATGGATCTGAGGTCGTCCAGACTGACCTGCAGTGTGGCTGTGTCTGCTGACCACACTGAAGATACTGCTGCTTGAGTTTCGGCCATTAGAGAGGTCATGACTGGTGGCCCACAGCCCCATTTAGCTTCTAGGTGGACATCCTGGGACCGAATTACTATAGTCCCTTTCCCAAAATATTCAAATACATTAATACTCTTAGCATGTCTGATTTCAAGACACTGGCATGAACGTTCTCAAATCCACAGTTTGGATGACATATGTAGCAACTTATCACTGTATAGCAGTATGTCTTCCCTACAGATAGGTTGACATTTATGAACTTACATGCTACATATATATGTACATATATTTACATTTATAAGCTTACATATATTTATATAAAGTAATCGAACAATTAATTAGAGAGTCGTAAGTTTTGAATATATCACTTTTTTCAAATTTAATTTAAGCATTTGTAAAAACTTTTCATAATGGTTTCATAATATACTTAGCAAACACCTCGTAAAACTCCTGAACATTTAATCCAGGGGTCTTGTGAGTCAGCACAAGCCAGCTGTCCCACATCTATGGCTATCACCTCTGGAAAGCAGCAGCCGGAGCAGGTGGCAGCTCAGGTTCTGGAGGTTGAGGTCAATCCTAGCCATCCCTTTACTGGCTGTGGGAGCTTACACAAGCTACTTAACTACACAGAGCCTCCATTTGCTCAGGTGGAAAAACAAGTTAATGTTTATCCTGTGAGTTTACGGTGAGGAATAATTCAAATAGTAAATGTGAAACCTTAGCAATATATTGGGCATGTAGTCATCTCCCAATGAGTAATGACATGTAGTTATTTTCTTTTTTAGACAGGAATTACTTCACTAGGTCTGTTTTGCTTGCTACCTTGAAAAGCTGCCTGAAGCACCTCCACAAATGAGAAGGTTTGGGAGCAGAGGGAAGAAAGAGAGCACAGAGACCAGAAGCAACTGGAGAGGGAGGTATGTGAAGGACCCATGAAGGAACCGAGAAAGAGAAAGAAAAGGACAAAACAGGATGAGGTCACAGGATTAGATGAGAAAGAGTAACAAAAAGCAGTTCATTTTCCAGGACAAGCCACATGCGTTCTAACCATTCGAGTTCTCAGTTACTCACGAGGACTGTATCATCTGCATAAATGGTCAAATCATGTTTCCTTAAATTGTGGGTAGCACCACATCTCAGGCAATTTCATCCCACCCTTTGTCTTAGATAATTGATGGATATTGGAACATTCTCACCCAGCCATCCCAGTGTTCTCATCTAGAAGTATGGGCCTCACACTCAGAAGCAGGAGAGTCTGTGCCAGATGTGGCTCTGGTGATCACCTCCGTCCCTGAGCAGATGAGAGAGGAGAGAAATGGAGCGGCATCCCTCAGCAGGTGCATCACTTGTCCCCATGCCAGAATAAAAGGGGAGACAGGTGAGGACTTTTCAGTTCCTGTGAAGTCTGACGGCGTACCTTAACTTAGTGCCTTCTCTTAAGAGGAACTCCCATTTTCCTTACAATAAATTCCCTTTGCCTACACAAGCCTGAGGTGGCATTTATTCCAGACAGGCAAATGATTCCTGACCACACATCACGACCAGGGCTAAAATTCTCTCAGAATATACAAAATCACAGTATTTGTACAATACCATAAACTTGAAGACATGCGATTCTGCCCAATGAGGCCTAAAAGCTTCAAAACAGATGGGTCTCTGGTACCCTCACACCTCTGCAATAAAACCATGAATGTGTTCTTTGAATTTTCGACTGACAGCATGTTAAAAATGTCTCAGTTGTGATAGTGTTCTCAAAGGTCGAATCTTGTTTTCTCTTGGTCTGGGGTCTCTATGATTTATGACTGACAGGAAGGAATGGGGGTGGGGGCAGGTGAAGGGAGAGGCTTTACTGTCAGATCAACAAGTTTGAATCCTCATTCTTGTCCTGACAAACTGCACGGTCCTGGGCAAGAAACAGGGTCTTTCCATGGTCCATTTCCTTCTTTGAGAAATGGACATAAATACGATTATTTAATGTATCCCATTGCAGGGAAATTAGATAAAATGATGCACAGAGCTCCCTTCCATACAGTAAACATGAGCAATGATAAATTGCTCTGGGTCTCAGTGAACTCAGTACAGTGCTGTGGTCACTGGTCAGAGATGAAGCCAGAAGCACTGCCAGGGGTATTCCCACTGAGAATATAGTGATCCCTCCCCTACATGTCATTCTGTATCGTCATCTGCACCGTGTCTCTCTATGCATGATCAAATAAATGTTCCTTTAAAAATAAGTATTTACTCTCTCCTTGGTGTGTGCAGTCCTTTCTCTGTTCTCTCTTCCCTCTCTCCCTCCCCTCTTCTGTTTACCCCATTAGTAAAGAAATAAATAAAAATAGTTATTTACTAAACCATCTCTTAATGATGAGGATAACTTTAATCCCGAATAAAGTTGTGGTTTAATTTGAAAATGGAAACTTTTCCACTGGGTGATTGAAAACAGGGTAATAATGTAACAAACCATGAATGGGAACAGTGGCCATTACAGGCGAGCACTAGTTTTCCTGGAGCAACTGCAAGGCAAAGCTAATGATAAGCTGTAGCCTAGAAATTCAAATCAGGAAAGACTCTATAAGCACAGATACACTTCATTAACATAGAGAAAGCAAACTGCTTTCAGCCACAAGAAGTGTATAGTGCAACCTACTTACACAAGTGGAGATGGACCTACCAAGAAACCTTAAGGACATTATTGCAGCTTTACAACTCCATGATGCAGTTTATTAGCAAGACAGAATTTAAGGCAGTGCTTCCCAAACCCCTATGGTATAAGGGTTAACATAAAGAACTTACAAAAATACATAAATTTCTTGAATCTTAACTCCTAGAAATCCTGACTCAGTCATTTTTCAGTGCTGACCAGTTAGTTACCTATCTGTTTTTACTTTCCAGCTTTCCAGATCATTCAATTCCAGGTGACTTGGGGAGCACTCACCCTGAGAGACACCAATCTAGACTCATAGATTGAACAATCTTTGCATAGAAGGAAGAAAATCCTCTGCAGAAAGAGCTCTTTTCAGCAGGCTTGGGATGGAATGCAGACCTAATCTTAAAGGAAAAACCAAAGCAGTAGAAACCGAACAACTGGAAGGACTCAAGTCTTTTCAATTAGCTGTACCTTGCCTCTTGCTGAAACTTAGGGGTGGGTTTTGTGAGATCCAGATGTGGGGGTGAGCTCCCTCTGTCTCAGGGGAAGAGAGTGAGTCATAAGGAACAGCAGAACTGAGGAATCCACTTCAGGAAACCATCCAGTGCACAGATAGGGATTTTTTTCAATAATCTTTATATACCAATAACCAAACATAACTTTCTACATAGTGATGACGTTCATCTTTTGAGAGCATTGCAAAATGGAAAGAATTCTAAATTCAGTGATAACACATTTCTCCTGCTACACTTGCTGAGTCAAGGTCAGAAGCAGAGCAATCTTTCCCAGGATTTACTTACATAGGACATTCAGGTCTAATCTCGCCCTGATACCAACTGACTGTTATTGAGGGCAAGTCATTTCATGTCTCGGGACCTTGGAGTCAATTTGATATGCACATTTCCTTTCTGTTCTCTTGTTTTTAGTGAACTGTTTTCCATGGCCAGGCATTGTCCTAAGCCATCACCTATAAATGAACTGACTTCATCCTCACAGTCATCCCATGATGAGTGTACCTCTTGAGTTAATTCCATTTCACAAACTGAATCTTAACTTGTATACGCACAAAGAGATAAGTGCTTGGGAGGGTCATTTTTAATATGTCTACTTGACAAGGCCACAATGCCCTCATCAAATAGTCTGTGTGTTTCTGTGAGGGTGCTTTTGGATGAGATTTACATGTAAATTGATGGACTCCCAGACAGGCAGATCCATAACATGGATCAGCCTTACCCAATCTGTTGAAGGACTGATTAGCACAAAGTCCTGCTAAGAGGCAGAGGGAATTGTGACTGCAGAGGCCTCTGGGCTCCATCAAACTGCCTTTGAACTTGAACCACAACTCTTTCCAGAGGCTCCAGCTTTCGGCCTTCTCTGTCAGATCTGAACTTCTTCATAGCCATTTGAACCAGCATGTTAACTGGCAGTTTGAATGTGAAAGTATAAAGGTATGGCCCCATACACTCAGGTGATTTATTAAAATTAAGCTTGTAACTCAAGTCTCCAGCCTCCTGGCTGGAGAAGGTGTCACTGGGGATGGATCCTGGGGTCCATCCCTAAAGTGTTTGGAGGTGGATCTTGATTACAGCAAAAGTTGTGAGGAGAGCAAGTTTGATCTCTGTTGGGTCGTGCTTGCTTGTGGTGCTGGCTGCTGGTACTGTCTGTTTGGATCTATGAATGGGAACCAGCTTTCTGCCATTGATGGTGTTTCTCTGGACTCTGTAAGCCTGAAATAAAAATCTCTTCCTCCCATAAACTGTGTCCGGTTGGATGTTCATCCCAGCAATGTGAAGCAGACTACAACCTTAACATAAATCTCTTTCTTTCCATTTATATTCTATTGGTTCTGATTCTGTGGCCAAAACAGACAAAACCAATCATACACTAATACAACAGCAGAGATGGGTGTGATCCCAGGCAGCCCAGCTCTACAGGTCGATGATAAGGACCATTCTTCATTCTCCAGGCTCTCTGACTCCAGAGGCAGCAGTGTGGGCTCTCCTGACTGTTTATCCTGATAACATGATTCAGACAGGCAATTCAAAGTTTCCATTTTCAAAGCCCATTAAACCTCAACTTTATTCTGGATTAAAGTTTTCATTATAAACTCATGAAGCTTTAAGCCGTGAAGAACTTGACCAAAGTTGTTTGAGTCACATCTCCAACTTCAGAGTTAATTTTAGAAAGTAACTGCCTCTTAGGAAAAAGTCCCACATTGATAGAAAGGAAAAGAATTCAAAACATGATAGTTTGAGTATATGGGCTATCCGGGCAGTTTTTATCTCTTACTTATTTACCATGTTCTCTGGTCTTGTACACCATCCTAGAAGAGGAGCAAAGTCCACTAGAAGTAGGTAGATTTGTTTTTGAATATCATTACTTTAATAGTCATTGTTAACATTGTTTCTTATTTAACTTAACAGTTCATCTATATTATTACAACTAAAATAAAAAGTGACTTTTCTTCCTGTGTGACATGTCAAAAATGTCAATAATCATTTTCTTTGTTCTTTTAAATTCAGCCCCTATCCTTTAGGAAATGTGACCCTTTAAACATAGCTTTAAACTAGCCCAGAAATGGAATGAGGAATGACTCCTCACCAACCATTCAAGGTAGAAATGCCTTAAATCTTTTTTTGCAATGGAAGGTAGTGGTGGATGCTTATGAAGAAATCAACAAAGATTAGGAAGTCAGGAGAAAGCAGTCAGAAGACAGCTACCTTCAAATGTGCTGAGGGTTAAGAACTGGGAGATGTGCTGATGGGGGTCAGCCTCTCCGCCAGCGGATGTGGAATACCAGAAGGGAGAGAGCCCAGCAACACAGAGCTCTGTGTACCAAGGCAACTCTCAGCTGAGGCTTAGGGCTCATTCTGGTTTTCAGGCATGTGCTCTGTAATTTCCCTCACCCAAACTATTAACTCTGAAATGTATAGCTCAGTGGGAGAAGAATTGTTCTTGTTTAAGACAGAGGCTGAGACACTGCAGCTAGATTCCACCATGCTAAAGAGAGGTGTTTGGAGGAATCGCTTAGTTTTAGACAACCAAAGGGAGTACAGACCTGCCCTGACCATTCCTGTTACAGGCATCTCTTCACACACTGTATCACTGGTTGTGGGTTTGTTTGTATTATCTTTGAACTTGATGTATATTTTTCTGCCTTTGTCACCATCCACCCCCATCTTCTATAAGCTTTAAACTATTCCAGATGTGGAGTAAATGGAAAGCCTTTGGAATGCGGCTGGCCTCTGTAATCTGGTTGCACAATCACCACCCTCCCTCTCCAAGTTCCTTGTAGCTGTCAATTTTCAGCACGTGTTGTCTGGGGCATTTATATCCTGTAGTTTAAGATGGATGCAAAATGTGTAAAAATGTAACCTTGACCTACCACTATTGGCATCGATGCTGTTTAACAAGAAAATGGACTCTTGAGAAAGTCTGAATGCTTATCTGCTCTTCACAATTGCTTAATGCTCCAAGTATAACTCCCGATGTCAAGGCGCGCCCACCAGGCATTCAGCTCCCATTATGCTCCCTGCAGAATACAGCCAGAGCTTTCAGAATGTCAGTTTGGATATTAAATAGATGCACTGGGATCAAAGGCATCTGATGCTTACTCTTCTTCAGCTGGTGGGAGCAGCTGCCCTGTGTCCAAAGTCTGCAGAGACACAGAGTGTGTTCTTTGATAAGCTTGTGCTGGATAAAATGGCACATTTTGACTGTGCAAAGCAGACTTGACATGGGCTTAATATAAATGTTTACCCTCTGTGCATGTTGCTGAGATCTAGACCTTCCCTGTTTTTGTCCTTGGTTGTATTTCTATTATTTTTTTACTTTTTTACATTAAACTGTAAACATGAAAGGATGAGGACAAAGCCACAACAGAGAAGCCAAGAGGACAGAGCTGGTCCAGGGGCTGATCTGGTCTCTGTGGACACTGCAGCACAGTGTCCTTTTGAGGTTTGGCGGTTTGGAGATGGGGTGTCATTTCAAGGACGCTGTGGGTCTGCTGGTGGGTAGGTATGGGTCCTTGGCTGAGTTAGGGAGGGAGTTGGGTGCACATCAACTCCCTGATTGTCTGAGGAGCTGGGTGGGCAGGACAGGAGCCAACAAGAGAAAATGATTCTCGGGATCCAGCTGCAGGGAGCAGAACCTTTATTGTATGTGGAAGGGTCATATTTATAGAGGAGAAGTCAGGAAAATCAGAGGCAGGGGCATCAGCAAGGGGATTGGTTGGGGCAGGGTGGTCTGTGGACGTCTCATGAGTGGATAGGCGGGGGCCAGTAACCTGTGAATCCCTAGTTTGCATAGATAAGTTGAGGGGCTACTCAGCCCTGAGTGGTGGAAGTACTGATCCTAGTCCTGGTTTCGATGGTGGCAGCTGTGGAGGAACTGTCACCTATTGTCCAGCACAGCTGGGGTGAGAACACAGGGCTCACTGTGGCTTGCCAGGGGGGCCTGGAGGTTTAGGATCAAAGGAGGAGGGTGGCAAAGCACCTTCAGCGTCTCAGCAAGTCAGAGACTTTATGGGTCTCAACTTCAATTAATCCTATATCCTCCATGCCTCTTAGCAGGGTCCCACAATGGGGTATTATTTACGAATTTTAAAGATAGCCTATATTAACAGACCAAGGAATGAGCATCAAAAATAAATAAATCACGCTGGATATGGTAGCTCAGGCCTTCAACCCAGCACTCGGGAGTCAGAGGTAGGATGATCACCATGAGTTTGAGCCCACCCTGAGACTACATAGTAAATTTCAGGTCAGCCTGGTTAAGACCCTACCTTGCAAAACCAAATAAAATAAAATTTAAAAATAAATAAATAAAAATAAAACAGACAACTTTAAAACACATAAGGCGGGCCTAGAGAAAATACATTTGCTTTGTTCAAAATAAGATCAATATTTCATGCATGTGTGCATGTATGTAAAAATGCAAACCCCATGCACATATGTGCTGTGGCCAGAGAGAACATCAGTGCCATCCTCAATCTCTGTCATGCTTTTTTTCCTTGAGTCAAATTCTCTTACTGAATCTGGAGCGCCCCCATTTTTCAGCTAGACTAGATGACCAGTGAGCCCCAACAATCCTCCTGTCTCCACCCATCTGGGTGATGGTGTTATAGTAGTGAAGAGCCACACTGAGCTTTCTATGCAGATGCCTGGCATTGAGCTCAGGTCCTCAGGCTTGCATAGGAAGTACTTTTACCCTCTAAGCCTTCACCCCAGACCTACATCAACCAAAGAAGCTTTTAGTAAAATAATTCTTTTATGTTATAAAAAATCATGAAGTATCTGAACACTAATGGCTCTGTCTTTATGCTAGCATTTAACTAATTTCTCTTTATTCTAGTCAATCTTTTAAAAATTAAAAAAAATTTAAAAATACATAATCCCCACCTCACTCCCTGAACCCCCTCTTCTTTCTTTCTCTTTCTTCTACCTTAATGTCTTTAAAGTTTTTTTTTTCCTCTTCCATGATCCATGACCTCTGCTGATGGGTCCAATATTATACACGTCTTATGCACGTAATGACAGCCATTGTGAGGCTTTGTGAGGTCATGAATACAATGACCACTTGGTTTCTGAAAGTCAGTCCCCCAAATACTCCTCTCCATCTTTGGCTCTTAAATTTGTTCCCTAATATCTCCTAAAGCCCCAAAGTCACTAGAGAATCTGATAGAGATTGGTATTTATTTTTTTTTCAGGTGGGGTTTCACTATACCTCAGGCTGACCTGGAAAGCTCTCTCTATAGTCCCAGGTTGGCCTCCTACCTCTACCTCCCAAGTGTTGATGTTAAAGGTGTGTGCCACTACACCTGGCAAGAATGTGGTAGAGGTGTCTCATTTAGTGTTGTCATTTCTCAGCACTTTGGTGAGTTTTGCATCTCCCCAGCAGTCACCTCCATCTGAAAAAAAGGAATTTGTTTGACTAAAAGTCAAAGCAGCACTAGTATATGGGCACAATCGTGGCATTTACAGGGTGATTTGGTGGGCAGAGTAGATCTATGTAGCCAAGCAAGTAGTAGCTTCCCTTTTAGGGTTCATGATCTCCCCAGTTATGGATTTTTGATGAATGTTCATCACTAGTCAAGAATTTCATCCCCTGGAGTGGGCCTCATATCCAACCTGGAATAGAAGTGGGGAGGGGAGGGTTAATAAAACTAAATATGTTATAACTAAGCCATATGGAAACCTGCTTCTTTATAAGCTAATTTAAACAAAGTATTCAAGTTAAAGAAAGGGAGAAACTTTGGCCAGGAGTAACCTGTGGGGGTGGTTAATGCTGAACCTAGAAGCCCTAGGTTGTTAAAGAAAAATCCCAGTGCCAGGGATAAGAGACCTGTCAGTGAATTATTGGTCAGGGAGGCCCCAGAGGCCCCCAAACAATGCAGGCTATTGCCAAGGCTCTTTGTTGCCACCAGAACTATATGGTAAGACCCTATTGTTGAAGACTCCACATACTTCAGCTAGAGCTGAGCTTGAAACCTCCTCCCTGTTGACTAGTGGTCATAGTGCTGGAAAGTACTGTGAAACCTGCGAGGGAAGAAAAGTCAGTAGCAGTTAACCATCAGTGGGTCCTGCCAACTACCCTACTGGCTAGCCAGGGAAAATGTACCCACTAGTGTAATAGTGGCATTTCTGTTATGTGGGTAACCAACATCTCTCAGGTTGAATCTTTTTATTTTTCTTATTTTATTATCTTCTACAGAGTCGCACATATCTCAGGTTGCCTTTGAACTTGCTATGGAGCCAAAGATGCCATTGAACATCCAGTCACCTGCCTCCATCTCCTAGTGCTTGGATTACAAAAGTGCACCATCACATCTCATTTATGCAATGCTGGAGATTCAACCCAGAGGTTGTGCATGCTAGGCAAGCACTCTGCTTGGTCAGTCTTTTTCATGAACAATTTTGTAAAGTAAGTTTGGTCATGCAGTAGATGAAATCCCATCAATAAAGAAGATTGAAAGTAAAGATAGAGTAAACAGTCCAGCTTGGCTACAGAGATGACTCAGCTGTTCAGAGCACTTCCTGTGTGAGCATGAGGGCCTGAGGAGCCCTAAGATACTGCTCTACATTGATTCCAAAGGACCCACATAAACAGCTGGGTGTGGGTCACACACATCTGTAACCCCAGAGGGGCGTAGAGACCCATTAATTGTCAGAGCTATGGCAAGCTCCCTGATGAGTAAGGGACTCTGGCTCAAATAAGAGCCAGTGGAACTCCCTGTGTTCTGCTCTGGACACCACAGGCAATCACACCTCACAGAGGAAGCAATGTATGACCATACGCATTTGCATACACCACACACACCCAACTCATGCAAAAATAATCAAAAACAAAGATCAGCTTAAGCTATTAAATTAACCAAATAAAAGTAAGTTATATTATACCTTGGGGTAGCCAAGACAACTCCAGACTTGAGGAATGGCCGAGATAATATGCCCACAGTGTCCCATAGATAGGCCGGGGCTGCAAAGATGAGAGACACACCTGTATTAAGTAATCATAGCCTGGCCAAGAGATTTCTGTGCACGTGGATGATTGAAAGCAGATACAATATGTGCAATATTTGAACCTAGAATTAGTACAGACATCAAAATGATTATTGTTCCGAAAACACATTCAGATTTCACATATATGATGTGTAATTGACAAATAGAGTGTGACTTTGAGAAATATTCACAGCAAACAAAATCGTGTGTGGCTTTGATAAGAATATGAATGGTGTCATTTTAAATAGTGAGATAGAATATTAGAGTGTGTGAGGGAAAAGTGTGGTGGAAAAAACATTTTTTCCTTCTGTGGCTTCCCGTCCTTTCAAAGTGAACCAAACTGCCAAACTGCCCTTGGATTTCTGTGTTATTGCTTCCATTTGTGGGAAAAATTTGAATTTTACAGTTTTCTGCTGATCATTAAGCCAGAATAAATGAAGTAGGAGTCATGAAGTCTCCTAATTAAGATGTGCCATGGATCTTCACCAAAGCATATAATTTGTTGTTTAATTCCTTAAGGAAAGTGTCACATGCAAATGAGTCATTTTTATATGACCTCAGCTAATGAGAAGCCGGATTGGGAGAAATGCTTAGGATATGGGAGGAAGTAAGTCAGTTTGTCGAAGGTATTTGGGACACAGAGGCTAGTTGTTTATTCTGCACAGCTCAGACCCTGTGGAAGTTAATGAAGTAAAGACCAAAGTACCGAGAAAGCAGCAGGCACCCGCCCTGAGAAGGGAATGCTTTAGCCATCAGGTGCTGCAAAGGAGAACAGAAGGGGAATAAGAAGGCGCTGATGGAAATGCCTACCTCAGTGTTAGCCACTTGTAGCCCTGGAGCACCTGAACACACTCAATGACACCTAATAACTACATTTTTATTTCTTTCTTTTTTATTTTTATTCAAAGTAAATTCAAATATCTACATTTTGCCAGTGACTTTTAGACCAGGTCTCAAAAGCACAAAAGGTAAGGAGCACTGAATGTTACTCTGAAATCTGTTAAAATTGTATTAGGTGGCTGTCATCAAATTGCTCCTGTGTGTTTCTCGTTGGTTTTTTTTTTTCCTTTAAAGTAGTGATAACATTTCCTAATTATTAAAAAAATAATATTAGGTCTGGAGAGATGGCTTGGCCATTAAGGCACTTGCCTGGAAAGCCTAGAGACCCGAGTTCAATTCCCCAGTGCCCACATAATGCCAGATATACAAGGTGCACATGCATCTGGAGTTGTATTTTTTTGGCAGTGGCTAGAGGCCCTGGAGTACCCATTCTATCTCTTTCTGTGTGCCTCTCTCTCTCTCTCTCTCTCTCTCTCTCTCTCTCTCTCTCTCTCTCTCCCTATCTATCTATCTATCTATCTATAATATCAAAATATACTATGATTTAAGCATCGTATGCATAAGTATAGATAACTTAGTGATAGACTTCTAAATTCAACATATAAGCAGTTAAAATTAATTTGGAATTTGTATAGAATTGCATTGGGTAACACACTTTTAAAAATGATTATGAGAAGGCCTTTGCTCAAAAGGCTTGAAAGATGATAGTGTGATAAACTTTTATGTGATTGCAACTCTGAGTCATGGGAAAATCTATTGGGAACAAAGAACAGACAGGAAGAAGAGAAGGATAATGAAGGATAAAGCTGGGTTTGGGCTGAGGACAGAGACCATGCCCAAGAGCACGTGGGAGCCTGGAACATACTAAATCCGTCTGGTGGAGCTCAAGGTAGTTCGGTAGTTAGGTATGGAAAGTGGGTGAGAAGTGGTTGTCAGAAAGGCCCAACATGCTCCCTATGGAGGTGTATTCTGGAGGCAATGGTGTGAAATTAGAGGCTTTTGGATAAATTACAACCAAGAGTTGTGATTTACCAAAATAACTCATGACATTGCCAATGGACTTATAGAGAAAAAACACGGAGGAGCGATGCAAAAGATACCAAAGCAAGCTAGAATCTAAACAAAAGGCAAATAAAAGGGGGCTGCATTATTTCAAAAGTTCAAGAGATTCCACCCACTTTAACGATGGAGCCGAGGTGGGTAATTCAGGATGAGGCAAGGATAAAGGTAACCTTAGGCCTTCAAATTGGGTGACAAAATGGTCACATTATCACACAGGCACGGAGATGGCCTGGTCGGTTGTGAAGTTTTGGCTGGGGATCCACCCAGATTTCAATAAGCAGCTTCAAGAAGACTTCAACGCTCTCAAGTGGGTGTTAAGCTGTCTCAAAAATGGCACGGACCCCTGAAAGCTGGAAACACGCCTTGGATTGAACAGAGAGGTCAGAAATAGACATGATTCCCCTGAACAGACATGATGCTGGAAGTGCCAAGCAGCAGCGGGTGGCAAGGTGAAAGTGTAGCTCACGAAGAGGCCAAGGGCAGGCAGGTACTCAGTATGGGTCAGAGAGAACAGTGAAGACTGCAAACAGAACTGAGCGGTCTTGGGGGGAATACGGTCAAGCAAAGAGAACACAATTCATGCACTGGAGTCACCATGCTCATTAAAATCCAAATATCAACGCCAGCCATTAATTAACTTCTGTAAATTGCTCTGTACCTGAGCAGACCCCAGAGTGGGACAGATAGGAGCTTCTGACAGGTGCTGGGAGGCAGGTGGGGCTGAGGGGCAGAGAGAGGGCCCCCTGGATGTGAGACTGGACACACATGAGGGGGAAGTCCTGGGGTGAAGCCAAAATTCTATCACTGAGGTCTGGAACAAGCCAATGCTGTCAGCACTGAAGAATGGTCTATGATCAGCAGTTTCTTTCTAGCTAGACCCTGAAGTTCAGTTGCCTCCCACCTGAGAGAGGTGTAATTACAGGATTCAAGGGGTAGTTATGAGGATTAAATGAAATGTTACGCAGTGCAGACGGGGGCTCGCTAAATGCTAGTTCCCATCCAGGGCTGCTTTCTTCCCAGCTTTGCATCAGACCTGCTGGGCGGTGAGTATTACCCTTAGTGTGTCAGTTGAATGTGGGGTCTCTATGTGCTTGGAAGGACAATTTCTTCTTGTGCAAAACCACATCATCACAGCACCTATATTCCTGAGTCACCTCAGATCGCCTGAAATCAAGACTGTTTGGACTAATGTCTCTGCATTTAGTTTGAAGCTTAAGAGGTCCAGCTTTGGGAATGCACCATTCTTAAAATGAATTGCAGACTCCAAAAAAGAAAAAGGAAATGCTTTTTCCATTTTTAATGAAACCATCTTTATCAATACAGGGAAATGTTGAAAACTATTTTCAGGGTAAGAGGAATAGGTAGGAGGTGGGGACATTTCAGGGATTCTTTTTCCAGATTGCTGTGCCTAAATGATCACCAGCCTTGATGATTTCATAAGGCAGAGGGTGTGCAGGAATGATATAAAGCAACGTGTGTGTTGTGATCGAGAAGACAGTGGTGGGTTAGGTTGATCTAACAGTCTGAACAGTATCTCACCGTGGAAGTGTGAGTAGAGCTGCAAAGGGTGTATCAAAGCTTATAGAAGCAATTAGTGCCTCTCTATAATCAGTAGATAAGTTAAAAATACATGATTTACTTCAAGAAACTGGCACATAACAGAAGCTAGCTTAGCACAATGAGTGAGTGATTAATTGACTCAGTCATCCATTCATGCAGAAAAGTATCTATTGAACCATACTATGTTCAAGAGTTTAGCTGGAAAAAAAAAACTGTAGCTTAAGAAGGTCCCTGTTTTCACAGAATGTATCGTCTAGTAGGTATAATAAATATTTCATAAGTAACATAAATTTCACAAGGACGTTCTCAATAGACATAAGAAAGGGACACTCAGCTAACGTGAGAAATTCAGTAAAAATAATAGTAAGATATCACATTCACACAGTATTTACTATGGATTAGGCACTGTTCTAAAACCCTTCTCATATATTATGTGTTAATCTACTTAGCAGCATTATAAAGGTACTGTATTAATATTGATTCCATTTAACAGATGAAGAAACTGAGTTTCACAAAGCATCATTTATTTGTCCTATTTAAAGCTATGAGTAGAGAAGTGCTGATATACCCTTCCAGTGGAATTTCCTCCACTAACTCTGGGCACTCACCAAGAGAGAAGGGCTTGAGCCAGTCCAGCGTTCCGCCCAGGCTGCCTGCTATCTCTTCCCCTCCTCCTGGGATGAGAAAGGATACATGGCTACTTGTCTCTGTAGCTCTGACATCTATCTTGTCTTCCATGCTCAAGGTCACACTGTCAGTCTGATAAAGGAAAGACTTTAATCTAGATCAATCAACAAGAAAGTGTGCAAACAGATGAATTAAATGCTTAAATTAAAAAGATAGAAAAGACTTAGCCCACTGATTCATCCATGCATTCATGCAACCAAGTGATTATTGATCCATACTATATTCAAATGGTTAGTAAAAAAAACCTGAGGCTTAGATATACAGGGTTCCTGTTTTCATAGAATATGAATTATATAATTTTTAAAAACATTTTATTTATTCATTTTCAAGCAGAGAGAGAGAGAGAGAGAGAGAGAGAGAGAGAGAGAGAGAGAGAGAGAGCACCAGGGCCACCACCTTGTGAGTCTGGCTTATGTGGGTCCTGGGGAATTGAACCCGGGGCCTTAGGCACTGGAGGCAAGTGCCTTAACCGCTGAGCCATCTCTCCAGCCCTGAATTATATAATTTTTTTAAAAACATTTTTATTTATTTGTAAGCAGAGAGAAATAGAAGGAAGAGACAGACAGAAGAGAGAGAGAGAGAGAGAAAGAGAGAGAGAGAGAATGGGCTTACTAGGGCCTCCAGCTACTGCAAACCAACTCCAGATGTATGCACTACTGTGCACCTGGCTTTACATGGGTCCTGGGGAATTGAACTCAGGTCATTAGGCTTTGCAGGCAAGTGCCTTAACCACTGAGCAAGCTCTCCAGGCAGCAAATTATGTAAAATTTTAATGCAGTTTAAAAAATTTTAACTTTAAAAAAGCAATACAAAGAAAAAACCCACCCTCAACAAAACCAATTAAATGATTAAGTAAAAGGCACTTTACATTGCCATTTTTCTTGAGGTGATACAAATTATGCAACTCATTCAAGGACTATGAGCTGCTATTTAGACTTTTAAAAAAAAAGAAAAGCGATCCCATAAAAAAACTAATTAGATTAATTTAAGAAACTAATCTGTGTCATCTTTGATATTTTAGGTCAGGAACTGGCACAAAGAAATTCTTCTTTCCATGATGCCTTTATCCATGATAACCATTATGAATCATTATCATAAATATAATCATAAGTATAAGGATTTTTACCTGCTTTTCCTATTGGCTAGCTCTAGTGGTAGGCTCTGTTTGTAGGGGAAGCCCTGCCAGGCTCTGACTAGCAGGTACCTTCACAAGTCACAGGGCTGTGTTTGTTCTCATGGGACTAAGAAGAGTAACAGCGGCTGTGTCCCAGAGCACAGAGATGATAAGCTCAGAAGATGGGCTCTGTGAACTGATGGGCCTTTGTCCCAGCCTTTCCCACGCTTGCTGGTGTCCTGGAGGTGAGGCAACCCGAGGCTCAGGGAGGGTACCAAAGGCATCTATCCCTGGACCCCACCTCTGCAGGCTGTGCTGTGGGGTGTTGGCTTCTGCCTCAGGGCTTTCTTGAGGCAAGGTTATTTAAGTCTTCATACTGAAGCCACAGAAGAGAAGCCAGCTTACAGGGAAAAGGTACATATAGAGACAAAACCTAACTGATAGTGCAAAAGTTAGATGGTGCCAGGAAACGGAATAAGACACAGTCTGCTATCATTGAGAGGAGAGAATTAACAGGCTTCCAACTGGAAGAGATTCCAGGCAAAGGCAGAAAAATGCAGACCTTATAGAAAGCCAAAGAAGGACAAAAACAGAGGTGATGAGTTGGACTATTATATACTCCCCAAATCAAGCATTCTTTTCTTATTCACAAGTGTGTTGATATATCTGTTTATTAAAACGAGAAGGGTATATTTAGAATTATAAAACTATTTTCTATTATATATATGGTCGCTTACATAGTAGATGCTTATAACTCAGAAAAGGTGAAAGTCAAAATATGGGAAAATTCATATAAGGAAAATATAAGTAAGCAGATAGAAAACAGGGTAGAAATGCAGTAGATGATAGAATTATAAGCAACTTAGTCTAGGAAAGGATGGAATTCATGATTATATATTCATGTTATTAATATCTATTTATCATTTAGTCTAGCATTAGTAATAAAGCAAATAGTAAAGGAAACTCCACTTCAAAATAGGATTGTCCTAATAAGAAGAGATTTTTATTTATTATTATTCTGTGAGGTTTTAAAAAAATGAAGGTGGGGCTGGAGAGATTGCTCAGCGGTTAAGGCACTTGCCTCCAGTGCCTAAGGCCCCAGATTCAATTCCCCAGGACCCACATAAGCCAGACCCACAAGGTGGTGGCCCTGTTGTTCTCTCTCTCTCTCTCTCTCTCTCTCTCTCTCTCTCTCTCTCTCTCTTTGTATCTGCTTGAAAATGAATAAATAAAATATAAAAAAAGACGGACGCAGGATATTTTTTTTAAATGAAGGGCACGAGAGACTTACATAACATGGGTCTATTTGATACTCAGCTCTGAATGCAAAACAGATTCCAGATACATATGGAATAGTCAAAAAGTGGGTTGCAAAGAAACCCTGAGAAACTCATGAAATAATAATGATAGCAGTAACCGTCTCTGATAACTATTTATGAGTCCTAAAATTAATGTAGAAATTAGGAAATAAAACTTTAAGCCACCTCTAAATCAGAAGAGTCTGTCTTAAAAACACCTAGATTCAGAACAATGGATTCTTGTGATTGGTAAATGTTAGGCTCTTTGGGACAAGGATGTTAGTAGATGTAAATGAGCTAAAGACAGACATGACGGCATTGTCCCTTATTACTGGATGGACCTATGTCACCTGGCTGCTGTCCCTATAAAAACAAAGAGTAGAGGAAAAAGCAAGTGACTTCAGAGTCAGAGACGTGAAAGATGTGGTCACAAGACCACCGATGTCTGGAGCCAGAAGCTGGGAGGGGACAGGACTGCATGTCTTCCAGAAGGTCACAGTCCATGATTTTAGACTCCTGGTCTCCAAAACACTGAGAGAGAGCACACTTCTATCATTTAAATATTCCTAGATTCTGGCAATTTGTTGAGAAATTAATGTAAAAACAAAGGGAAAATGTCAGTCTGAAATGTGAAATCAGAAAATGTCAATCAGTCAGTTTTAATGCATTGTATGTCACGTTCATTTCCTTCGCCTATGCTCACCCTGCCCTCACAGCCTCCCGAGCTAATCTGATGATGGCACATGCAAAGTCCCCAAGGTCAGAAAGAATGTGGGGTATGAAGGATCTGGAGGGAGTCAGGAGGGGTGAAGGGGCAAATCATGGTGTGCAGGGGAATGAGGGCACCCAGTGATGCTTCACCCTGACACTATATAGTTCTCACCCGAGGAGAAAGTCTGCTGCAGCTACTGATATATGTCTTGCCTCTTCTACACACACTGGATATGATGGGGTTCCCCAAGGTCTAGCTGAGCTGATAATGAAGGAATCAGAGGATGACACAAAGAAAAAAGAGAAAAGAATGAACTTCTAAGGTAGAAAGAAAGATCTCCTTCATAACAAAAGTAACCTTATTGACTTCCAGTTCTTTAATTGAAGAATGGATTTTTTAAAAAATGACACAGAGATGGGTGCCACCTGTTAATTCAACGTCCCACCCCACACTGAGTATGTCAAGAAAATGGAGTGAGTTAGAGCGAGTGATTGCTTCTGCCTGTTTTCATTGCATTGTTAGGCTGTTTGCGTTACTGTATACTCAATATTTTTGTCACGGATTATTAAAAGAAATCAGGAACAGCTGTTGGCGGCTGCAGGATTATTTGTTTGAAGTACCATTCCACTGTTCTGAAAACACACACACACATACACACACACACACACACACACAGAGAGAGAGAGAGAGAGAGAGAGAGAGAGAGAGAGAGATCAGCACTGAACCGTGGTTGAGAAGGTGGTGAAGAAAAATGTCCCATCAGACATGATCTACGTCGCATCCTCTCTGACCCCATGATAAATACACTGGCTCTATAAAGGGCAAAAGCATTAACAATCAATTCCATCTCTTTCCTCCTTCTTCCTTGGATCTGGAAGGGCATCGGGCTGGCTTCCAGTTTAGCTGCCTAGTACCATTTTTTTTAAACTGTTGTCCGTCAGAGCGACTTGCTCTGAGCAGCCAGTCAACGAGGTATATAATGCTAACGTGTTGGTGCAGACCGCCTACCCTACCTGATCACTCAAGTGCAACTATTTCCTACTTCTACTAAGAAATTCTAGTTTTTAGAACTGGGAATTCAGATCAACATTGTCTTCTGTTTTCTAAAAGACATAATCCTAGAACTTTCTGTTCTTTATTTTAGCACTCTTACCATTTGTGATGTCCTTTGGAAAACTAGCGGCCTCTCTTTTCAGTTCTTCTTGGTTTAGCTGAAGGGTGTGTGTGTATTAAGCTGTTACATAGCTGAGACCATCTAGACCTTCACTTTTTCTGCCGATTAAAGACTTACCAGGCAGGAAAGCGTTTTAAAGAATCAAGTTTATCTCAAAGGAAGAGGAAAGGAAAGCAGAGAGAACCGACTCTTCTAGAGAAGCTAGAAACCCCGTGGCCCCAGTGGGAACTGGACTTCTCTTAAATGAGGGAAGCCCTCCTGCTCAGAATCCAAGAAAGGTCAGCTGACATGATGAGGAAGGCACTGATGGTCCATGATGCATCCAGTACTGTACTGGTTCCAGAAAGCCCTCCAAGCCACTGCCCACCAGTGGGCACTTTCACTTAGGACAGGAAGAAGGAAGCAGGGTCTCCCTCTTCACCATCTTGGGTTCCAATATAGCACCCACCAAGGACCTTTTTTCTCTATCTGTCTGCCAGGCCTGGGAGACTATCTACTGTAGTGTTTCATAGCTAAATTACCCAGCATGCTTCAGGCTACCTTTGTCTTTACCACCTTAGTAATGCTATTCTTTTACCAGGAGTGTGTGGTGGTGGTGGCGGTGGTGGGGATCACATTTTAAAAAGGATGGGTGTGCTAAGAACTGAAGTAGCTGATAGCTAGCAAACTAGTCAGTGAGCCAGACCTTCCTCCAGGACTTCAAGAGCCTCTGTCTCTCCTCTCAGCCACTCAGGGAGGATAGATAGATTGACTTCATTCTGCCTGTGGGAGAGACAGGGAGTCAGGTGAGTGACTCACCAAGCATGTAAAAGAGGGACTTCAATAAGTACAGATAGAAAGGACAAAAGGGTCTCATTAATTTATTCATTGATTATCGGTTCCAGGATCTTTGTTGGGCATTGGGAATGGGTCAGGAGTTTACAGAGGAGTAAACAGGCGGAATTCCAGGTCTGGAAGAACTTAGAGGCTTGTCAGGAAACAGTGAGTTCCCATTCCCATGAATAACCACATAATTAAAAGTAGTCAGGATTATTTCAAGTATAGCACGAAAAGTCAAGGCTATGCACTTAAGGGAAATCCTATACTTTTCCTGTACATCTCATATATTTAAATCCAGATATGATATTTAAACATAAACTTGGATGGTGAGCACAGTGGCCTCAGTCTAGATGCAATCCCAGTACTTAGGAGCTGACCAGGGGATCATACATAATGAAACTTTGTCTCAAGACAGGAAAATAGGAGGACAAACCTGGAGGCCAGCAATTTGAGATAAGAGCATTTTGGACAGTGCAGGCAAAGGCCCTGGGGCACCAAAAGAAAACAGCACCTTCTCCAGCAAAGCATGAATGGCTGGTTTCCAGCTGCATCTGTGTTGGTTCCCACAGAGCTTTTCTCTGCATTAAGAATATTTCTTTTTTCCATGAGGTGGAAAGCCACAGAATAGTTTTGAGCAAGAAAGGAGTATGTCTTGCAGTCACCACGGCTGGTAGCCACAGAGAAGAAGAGAGGAAAGAGAAGACAGGGCTGAAATGAAACACATGATCTCTAACTGCTGGCTCACATTGGTAACTTCTATAATCTGACACCTCAGGTACCCTGATATGTAAGTAGCTAATCTGTCTCTTATCCACAGTTGATTCCTTATTAATGCCATTTCTCCCCCAAGTTTGTTTTCCCAGGAAGTTCAGGCTCAATTCTTTGGAAAGCCTTGATTTTTTGCATGCCTTCTTGTTTTTTTAAAATTATTTTTATGGTCAAAAATTAGATACATTGAATGAACAAATCTTATGATGGTACCTCTATTTCCCTCCTCTCTGTCCCCAACCCACTGGGGGCCCTCCTCAGTGCACATACTGGATCTGTCCTTGGGGTAGGAGGTTATGAATTGTACTGAGTGGAAGAGGGGGTGGATAGATTGTAAGAGCCAAGGTGGGGGGGAGAATATCCAGAGACACTGCCCCCCTCAGCAACAATACCTAAGAGGTGGGGGGGGGGACTGGATAGCTCCATGCCTTCTATCTGGGAACATTCTACATGAGCTTTTCCTATGTGTGATATGTGGAGAGACATGTTTGGTGGAGATGGCATGAAGGAAACGAACAGTGTGCAGCCTCTTTGGGCAAAAGCGAGGCAGATGCATGCTTCTCTCTGCACTTTCTCAAGAGGCTCTCTGCTAACTTTCATTCCAGATCAGCCACAAGAAAGACAGAAATTATTGCTATTGTAACTCATTTACGCACGAGATGAAACCACCAAAGCATCTGTTCTCCGAAAAATAAAATGCAGTTTCAGAAAAAATCTCTCTTTGAACTTTGAAGATGGAACAGTTTCCAGAGGGAGGACTTGGGAGTGGGGGCGATTTCAGGGGAGCCCATCTTCAGCTTCCTTCTGCCAGGTTGACCTGAGAAGATGTTCAGAGATTACAATGTTCGGATTGCTTCCACGTGGATCCTGTTCTGAGTGGCATCCGTTTCAATGTAATATGGTGGCCGGGGGACAGAAAAGCAGCATCTTTTAGCTAGACCCTTGCTTGCAGACCTAGAGGTAGAAAATAGCCCATCTAAAGATGGTGTTGATACCTTTGATATGTGTCAGGTAAGATCATTTGATTGACATGTAGTAAAAACAAAATGTAAATTCCTCTGGAAATACTTGTTAATTATAGAGTTCTGTCACATGGCCATTAAAAAACTCCAGCATGACGGTCCTTCATACTCATGGCTTTCTTTTCTTAATGAAGAGGTGCATTCCTATGAGACAGGCTTCCTACGTTTAGAAAAGAAATACTGTCTTTCTTTCCTGTTGGCCCAAGGCAGACAAAGTGGTGTTTGCTTATTTTTCAAATCGTTAAAAGTCTCTCCAGGAAAGTCATTTAGGTATGATTGGCTTTATCATGGGGATTTAAATGTATACTCTGTTATTCCAAAACTGAAAATACTGAGATTGTGAATGTTTTTGTGAGTTTTGCTCCAAGGCTCGCTGGGTAATAGAATCCTTCTTGATTTGATGTGAGTCTACACACAGTCTTTATTCTATGAGGAAGGAATGTCCATTTCACTGCTGAAGTCTTTGTTCTGTGATGTTGCCTCAGGCCTACATATGCACACTATTCACAATGGCCATTGGACTTCCTTTATTAAATCTAAAATGCTTTGAATTTTTGCACAAAGTTCTTGTTAAAAGGGAATGTGAATCTATGTCATAGGAACAGAACACTCAGCTCACTGAGTGTGACCATGTCACAGCCCCAGTTACTGAGGGAAAGTGTGGACAGTCCATCCGGCCATACAGAGAAGTGAAGTCCTTTTTCAAATGACCTAGTCATTGCCTAGAAATCACTCTTTCCCTTTGGACAGTCTAGCTCACAGGCCTCCGACAACATGACTCACACAATCCTGATTTTCCAGTATAGAAGCTGATCTGAATTTCTGATTCTGAAATCCTAAGCTGCAGTGACCAGTGACAGCCAACCAGCAAGAGGGTTCATTCGTTCTCTCAACAAATATTTATTATGCACTAATTATGCTATCACAGAAAAAGAACCGAGCTATCCATATAGACACAGATCCTAACTGGGTTTGGTCATCTCACTGCTACTTGAATTGTGACAAGTCACTGAGCTTCTTTGAACGACTCTCTCCGATTAAACATAATAATTAAAATCTGATAATATACCAAAATACACACAGGAACATTTTGCTGAACTTCTGTGCTCAGCATGTTCATGCTTCATATAAAGCATTATCAAGCACAGGGCATAAGATTGGCTGTGCGTAGAAAGATGGCGAAGACACACTACCTCCTCTGCCAGAAGCAAGGGGACAGAGAGCAACATGTCCCCACAGACCCATGGTGGACTATTGCATTTTTAATCACTGATACACAGTACCAACAAACTTTGGGAAGAGAAACTGCTCTGAGTCCTTAAACGAAAGCCCTAGAAGGGGGAAGGGAGAGAGAAGCATTTGGAAGGAATTTCATCTAAAACAGCTGCCTGACTAAGTCCCTGTTTCAAATTGCCTGTTAGCTGATCTGACTTAAGACGACTTTTTTTTTTTTAATCAAGAAACAAAATCTGTGGGGTTTGCCAGCTCCGTTCACTCGCACATTCCACACAGCTCCATGTGGCCGGACTGAAATGATCAAGTTTCCTTCGGAGCCTTATCATAAATCACAGACATTCCACTGTGTCCTTCACAGCTTTCCGTTTTCAAGACCATCATGACTAATGAAATATTTATTCTAAGGCCTGCAGCCACTTGCACGGAGTCACGTTCCTTACAAGAGAGCCTTGGACAAAGAGGCCATCAGGGAAGCAGCTGAGGTCCCCAAGGCTGGCCCCACCACCACCCTTCACTTTTGGCTTTCACATCTGCCACCTTCAGGTTACCAAATGGCACCCTCGTAAACTGGGAGCACGGGCATTTTGCTCAACTTCACAGCTTTCAGTTGGAAATTCATCCAACTTTAAAGCTTCTCTTTAAGAGCGGGGGGGCGGGGGAGCTCTCTTGGGATTTCATTGCTTTGTAAAATTTATTGCAGTGCAAATCAAGTTAATTTTAAAAGAGTACTTAGTTATTTTACTAGATGACTTAAAAGTTTTCACTGATGAAAAAAGCTGAAGAACCAGGACCAGGTAGCTTTTCCTACAGGTTGGATACTGGCTGGATTCACAGCAGAAGCAGGCTGAGCCTGTTCCTAAGAAACAGTAGAGATGCAAACTGTGGGTGAAGGACTGAGCTTGTGCAAAATGTGCCACGCTGGGTGACTGAAGACTGAGGAGGAAGGGCATTCAAGGGGCAACGCCAAGGCCTTCATGCTCCAGGTGCCTCTCGGATGCTCCTCCATTGCTCCAAGTGGATGCCTCGACTTACCTATTCAGACTGAGCCCTAGACCCACTGTGCTAAATGCCATCTGACTAACTGATTAAATCTCTCAAAAACTCCTGTGGACAAATGTTACTTTTATTCCCTACTTTACAGACGGGACAACTGAGGCTCAAGGAGGTCAAGCGATTTGTTATTAAAACTCAGACACAGGCTGGCAGCCACACAGTGGACCATGGAGGCACAGCTCCTGACACCGAGGAAATTCTCTGGGTAGGACTGCGATTATTTGTTCTCCCTCCGTGAGCAACACACACCTGATGTTAATCTGTCCTTACACGTCATATGCTCTGGCGTTTCTTGTAGTTTTATGAATGCCAGTTCTTTTGGGCATCTTCGAAAGAGCCAGGAATCATCCCAGTTGAAGTCTGGTAGTTGGAGGTATCCTTTCTCCTCAATGAACTTTTTCAATTCTTTTAACAGCAGTTTCATCATCAGAAGACATAGCCTTGCCAGTTATTTAATATTTTCTACCCAAAGCCTCTCCCGTCCATGTTACCACGCCTTCCTTTCAGTCAGTGGCTTGAAGCTACTTAGTTTGGGGGACCTCTTTCTGAATTTTTCACACAGGCTCAATGACAAAGGTGTCACACATTGTCTTCAGTGGAAATCCATTTTCTGCCTAAGTCCTTCCTGACAAATTTCATGCTGATTCTAGCTTACCTGAGCACTTACATGCTATGGGAGTACATTTTGCAATTTGGGCATTAACCAAAAAACTAGCTTGGGCTTCTTTTCCTTCAGAAGAATAGATAGAAGATTTGCTCTTGCCATAAAGCATTATGCTCTCAGAGTTTGATTATTTTTCTTTCTTTTGAGAACTTTCACCTTTCCACTTATAGGAAGCACTTTGGCATAATCGAATTGCCTGTATCATTCTTGTACTTTGTGGTCATTACTACGTAAAATAAGAGTGACTTAAGAACTGCAATAAATGCAACATTTCACCAGAAAACCAAGACATCTGAATGGGTATTGTACACAGCTCCGTTACTGGGAAGAGATGTGATTCATATCCTGGGTGGGCAGAGCAGGATAAAGCAAGATTTCTTCGGGGTGTTCAGAACAGGGGTAATTTAAATTCATGGATTTTTTTTCTGGAATTTTCCACTTAATCTTTTCAGAGCATGGTTGACTGCAGGTAACTAAAGCCATGCAAACTAAAACCCCAGATAAGACAGAACTACTGTGCCTGGTCTGGCTGGGCATCTAGTTTTCCCGACAGAATGAGAGTGGAGCAACAGTGGGAGCTCTAGGCAGGTCTTATGAGGCTTTGAAACTTTTGTCTGCCATCTTGGAACACTGAAACCCATTCTTAGGTGTCGAGGGAGAAGATAGTGCAGTTGGCAAAGCTCTTACCTTGCAAACATGAGGATCTGAGTTTGATCCCCAGAACCCATGGGAAAATGTTGGTTGAAAAAGAGTTGTGTGTTAAAAATAGAGGTGTGTGTAGTGGGCATGTGTTTGCAACCTCAGCAGTGGGGAGGTGGAGACAGGTGCCTCTCTGGACATGATGATCAGCCATTCTCATCTTATTGGCCAGTTCCAAGCCAGTGATAGAGCCTGTCTCACAAAATGTAGACAACACCTGAGGAACAACACCAGAGGCTGTCCTTGGGGCTCCACGACACATGTGTACACACATGTATATGTGCATATGCACACACATACACAAATTAAAGCCAAAGACTCCAATTGTAATGGTATGGGTCCAGCTTTCTTAAGAAAGGCAGATATCTTGGCTGAGAACATTTTTGTTAGCTGCCGTGACAAAAAAAAAACCAAGTAAAGACATCTTGTGCCCTCTGGAACAGATGACGTAGCTAAGGCGTGAAAAAGACAGTGAGACCAGCAGGAAACCTTCCCAGTTAACTTGCAAAACCATGAAAAACATCAGTGCAATTCGAAGCCCCTAATTTGGGTGTGCTTTGCTGTTTGGCCTTGTTACTAGACGCTTGTATTAGGAAGTCGAAATAGGTAACACAACTTTGTCTGCTTTAAAAAGTGGAAATGTGAACTACGTAAAAAGCAAAGTTCCTTCTTGTCCACTGTTGTAGAAATACCCCCCAAATCTGCTAGCTTAAGTGCATCTATGAGCTCCAGAGAGCTGTCGGCTGAGTGAGTGATTCTTGGGATAAATCCTAATGACTAACTCTTACAGTGCAAACACACACACACACACACAAACACACAAAGTAGTTGCCATGGGCCCTCTCTAAGATTGCCTTCAAAGGAGACACATTACATTTCCTGTCCATGTCTTCCCTTACAAACCATGGCTGAAGAGTATATGAATGAGTACGTGGTTAGCAGTGAACGTGACATGATATATTTGCTGTCACTATGGGTCAAAAAGCTATGAATCTGGGTTGGAGAGATGGCTCAGCAGTTAAGGCACTTGCCTGAAAAGCCTAATGACCCAGGTTTGATTCCCTAATACCCAGGTAAAGCTAGATGCACAAAAAGGCACATACATCTGGAGTTTATTTGTAGTAGCTAGAGGCTACTATCTCTCTCTCTCTCTCTCTCTCTCTCTGTCTCTCTCTCTCTCTCTCTCTCTCTCTCTCTCTCCCTCCCTTGCTCCCTCCTTCCCTCTTTAGCTCTCTGTGTGTCTTGCTCTGGTTTTAAATGAATAAATAAAATATTTTAAAAATGTGAACCTGTTCATATAGTTCACATAAGTCAACTGCCAGGAACCAAAATGAGTCCATCTGCTGCCTTTAAACATTTTACCCAGTTATTCATTTTTTCACTTAGATGAGCTCACATCATTTCTTGCAGACACTGCATAATTGGTGATTTCTGATTGCCTAGCTGAAATTCTGTCTTGACACTGGTGATAATCATTGCCTGATGGGAACATTTCATTCTGCAGCATGCGTAGTCATAATTATTTTAGATTCCTATGTAAAGTTAATCAACCCTGAAGGAGACTCCCTGGGTGTCCCCATAGAGGTAATGGCTAACGTTGCTGCTGTTTTATTGCCTCTGATCTCTGTGAAAGGAGTGATCATCCTCTGTTTACAAAGCTTGCAAAATCTTTATGAGAAGTGGAATCTGCATCTTTAGCAGGTGTCAACACCTGGCTTTTGACATGCGCTGAAGAACATTATCAAAGAAGTTCAGGTTTTCTGAATGGAAGAAATATGCACCAGGTAACATATTCCAGTCTTTGTAAATTGCCTGGGAAAGCCATGTGAAATGAGGAAATACTGGCAGTACTATCCTCAGATTTCTCTTTCTTGCAGTGGATGTTTGAAACAAAAATTTGTGACATTTCCTATAATAAGACAATTTTTAAACCCAACATAACATCTACTTTCAAAGATATTTCTAGCCCCAAATACCTGCTGCTGCGGCAACTTTGAGGAACTTACTTTGTGAAATATTTGGATACACTGAGAGTGTTTAAAAAATTATCCAACTACCCCCAAACTCTCTAGTTTGAATTAAATCCCATTTTTATCTATTAAAAATATTTCTGTTCATTGTATTTTAAACAATGTTTTATTTATCTATTTGCAAACAGAGATACAGAGAGAGAGAGAGAGAGAGAGAGAGAGAGGGTGTGTCAGGGTTTCTAGCCACTGAAAACAAATTCCACATGCATGTGCCACTTTGTACATCTGACTTATGTGGGTACTGGGGAATTGAACCCTGGTCCTTAGGCTCTGGAGGCAAAACTGCCCTAACCACTGAGCAATCTCTCCAGCCCCAAAACTACTTTTTCTATGATCTTTGATTAGGGACTGATTTCTTTAAAAAGAACATGTAATAGAAAATAAAATTATTGGTGTGTTCTACATTAAAAATCATTATAATTAAAGCTATATGTAATAGCACAGACTACCACAAAAATAACTGGAGTATTAACTACAAAAATATGTAAGAAACAGCCACAAATTAGTAGGAAATCACAAGCAGAAACTGGAATTTTTGAGTTCCTTGCCAGTGCACCAATATATGTCCACACACCAATATAATACAGGAATTAGAGTTCCTCACGGTCATTCTCTTACTGACTACTCTATAGTGTTATTTAGGTCACTGAAGTTTTAAAATCCACAATAATCTTTTCTTTTTCTCCTGTTCAATTACTGTGGATTTTTCTTTCTACGACAATTTGACTATATCCTTTCCCTTTAAAAAAAAAATTCTCATTGTAGGGCTGGGGAGAATTAGCCATCAAGGAACTTGCCTACAAATCTAACCACCCAGCTGGATTCCTGCTCTTCCTGGCTGACTTCTGTGTCCTGACCAAGTGGACAGAAGAGGGAAAGCTTTTTGTTGTCTCTTACCTGGGTACTAATCCCATCAGAGGAGAATCCATTTTCATGACGTCATCTAACTTTATCATTTCCCTGGGGGACAGGCTTCAGCATAAGAATTTGGAGTGGGAGGGAAGGAACAACCACGGTGAAAGGTTTCTCAAGTTTAGAACAAATCTAAGGGGGTCTTCATGGGAAGAGACCCCCCAGGAAGGCAGATCTCTTTCGGACATACTGTAACACCCAGTGAGGGAGGAAATAAGGCCCCCCATACCGTGATGGCTGAGGTCATGAGCCAGGCAGCCTTTCCTGAAGCTCCCACCAATTGGGATTTCCTCTCTAAATCCACTTTTTTCTCACATCGCTCAAGCCAGAGGAAAGTCTCACTCTCCAAAATGTTTGATGTAAGTGTTGTTAGGCAGTTTTAGCTCCAAAGGAAACTAGGCTTTGGCCCCATGGCTTTTTTTTTCCTCCAGAAAACCTAGTAAGTCACAAAAGGTATTTATTTTAGAAACCTGGTAAGTGACATGGCACGGGAACACCCCACCTCTATACACTGCCACATTTTAGTGGCACCATCCGTTGTTGGAATGGCCCGTTTTCATGGCAGTGGGAGTCACGTCCTTATTACTCTGAAGGAAGCAGGAATTTTGAGGAAAAACATAGGAATGAGATGTTGTTGTTGCCTTGAATGTCTATGTTTATAGTGAAAAAGATTCCTAGATCAAGAAAATCATTCCAGAAAGTTAAGTTGTGCCTGTCACTTTCTGAGAGACATTTTGTGAGAACATTGTGCTGAGGCTGCTGAACCTAAGTGCTAGTCACATGCGTGAAAGTGAAGACAGGCACCCCCCCCCCCAGCTTGGGAAGTCCTAACAGTAAGCTTCTAAATGTTATCTTCAATTGTCTCTTATTTTTTTAAACCCCATAATAAACCCAGGTTAGATATTATATTGTCCCCCGGTATTAAAAAGTAGAAAAAATTTATCTGAATTATATATAATGTCATTATAAAAGGCATGGACATTAAGAAAAATTGTTTCACAGACAGAATTGCATTGATTTTTCTTCCAGAGTTCAGACAGCTTCATTCATTATCTATGAACTGTTATTCTCTTAAAATGAAAATTAGATTTAGTTGAAATAAAACTGAAGGCGTTTTGGACATTCCACTTTTAACATTGTTTAACAAAACTTTGTCTCTAGGCAGGCCTGGCTCTGGAACATTTGTATTTTCATGGTGTTCACTGGCAACTGGTGCAAACCCAAGAACAAGACACATGAAATACACAAGTGAGCTCAAAATCAGATCTGGTTTTTAGGACTGGCTACTCATCCTTCATTCTGTATTTGTAGATAAAACCCTTAGAGTCTGCTTCATGACCCAAATAACTCAGAAGGGCCACAAAATGGCAGCTAGTCCACCTATTCCAACTCTTTCATTTTAGAGATGAATTGTAGCTGTAAGATGGAAAAGAATTTGCCCAAGAGCACATTTACTTCCAAAAAGTGCTGGGATATTCTGTCCGCTTCATCCATCAAATAAAGTTGGACTGGAAACTTCTGAAGTGTAGATTACTCTGCTCTCTGTCTCCAGCCACATTAACCATAGATGGGGGGTGTCTATGGTGCCCTCACTGATATACAGGGGTGTTTCTGCTCAAGGGGTGGAAAGAAATGCAGAGTGCACACTCTGACCTGGAAATTCCCTTGGTAGCCCAACAGCCACATAGTAGGCGGTAACTCATTAATATCTGATCCCAACTTCCTAGGAACAGTTTCCAGAAAAAAAAAACCATTAAAATTCTATTTTTGGCCTGGTGTGGTAGCATCTACTCATGATCCTAGTACTAAGGAGCCTGTGATAGAATGAAAATAAATTTAGGGCCAGCCTGTGACACCTAGCAAGACCCTGTTTTTAAACACCAGAGCTGGGGAAGTAGCTCAGGGATAGGTAGAATGCTTGTTTAGCATTCATAAGACCCTGAATTCAACACCCAATGACAGCAAAGATGTATCTCTGCTTATGCAAATGGGTGGTTTTGCTTTAAAAACATTGGCCAGTCAGTGCTGGGTATTTTTGCATCATGGCTGCTCAGTGGGTCAGAGATGAGTCAAGGAATTCCAGTTCTCCAGCCTCTTTGCCTCCAGTTGAAAGTGAAAATGAAGAGAACAATGGAGCACAAAAAGTTCCACCCTCACATGTTCAGTCTTTCATCCCCTTTTCAGTAATAAACTGACTGATTTCTAAGTGGGCATCTGGCCTCTCACATTATAGGCTAAAATCTCCCATCTTGATGGCTATTCATTCTGGCCACGTGACTGACTCAGGGCTTCTCATCATTACCGTCACTGGCATGCTTTGTCACAGGCTGTCTTGTGCACTGTGACACATCTTTGGCCAGTATCCACTGGGTGCCAGGACTGTTCCACCCTCCACCACAATAAGCCGGAACAAAGAAAACTATTTGGAGATATTGCCAAATATTCACAGTTGAGAAGCATCCTGTGACTGAAGCATGAGCAGCTGCTTTGGACAGAATGAGGAAGCACATTGTTAAAGAGGGACGTAGAAACAGGAGACAGGGTCCCTGTGGTCATGAGCACCCTTGGTCTGCACATCTCTCAACATCTGACATAACAGTGCATAAGCTTCCAGTTCTTTACCTTCATGTTAACTTAGAGTCTCTAGTGAGAGGGCAGTCTCCCCCCTTCTACCCTCAAGTCCTTCAGCTTTTCTGTAATTCACTCACCTAGGAGGCATTCACAAGTCAGAAAGAACTTGCTCTTTGATAAGCCATCTACTTAAAGCTACATTCATCAACACAACAATGTTTTATGAGCCAAATCTGAGGTAGATTAGTGGTTCTAGATGTAGACATAGATGCTACATGAAATCTCTGGAGCAGTAACTAGTATGATTTCTCATATCCAGACTGCTCCCAGACAGCGTTCAGGAGGACTTTGGGGAGTGGGATCTAAGAATTTGTATTTATAACCCTTTTCAAGAAATTCTAATGTGCGCCCAAGTCTGAGAAGTACTTGTGTAGAGCATTATCCCTCAAGTCGTTCGTGTAATTCAACGTTCATGATCCTTGTTTGACTTGCTAGCTAAGGCTTTGCTGTGTCTTGTATTGGAAACATTATTCTGCAACATATTATATTTCTACTTCTGGTTACAGTCACATTTGGTGTGCAAATGTGGAGAGATGCAATTCTGTACCCACCAGCAACTTGAAAAAGGTGACTTTTGCTCTGATAGTTAGAAAGTTCAGTGCAGAGAGTTTGAAATGGAATAATTCCCTGGAAAGGCTGGTGGGACGGATTCCAGATGCAGATCTATTTTGAAATCAAACTATATTCTTTTTGATTTCCCCCAGAAGAATGAGGAAAACATTGCACATGAAAAGCCAGCATCAGCCGCAGTGCAGTCATGGATGAAGTTTTTGCCTGTTATAACAAGGGACACCATCACCCAGTCAGTGATCAGGAGGGAGTGACAATTTACACTACTCTCATTTTGCAGTCCATTCTCTTCAATGCACAAAGCATGCTCATGTCTATTGGTAAAGCATTCATAATTAAGTCACAATATGTGAGCAATTTGTCAATTACAATAAACCATCATCACAGAAAATGGCCTCCAATAATAGTATTTCTCTTCATGCTAAAAAGAGTGAAAAGACAGAAGAGGAAAAACTGGAACAAAAAATGCATTGCATTTCTATGATCTGCCAGACACTATAGTAGGTAATTTACTAGTATTATCTCTCAAAAGCAATTTAAACGTGATTATGAGAATCATAAATTTGAAACATCATCTGCAAGCAAAGGCTTGAGGATTTACCCACCTTACGTGCTGGTTGGGACAAAACTAGGTTTGGAATGAAGATGTAGCAGGAGCTAGTTGCTTTTCTTTCCAGCCCCTCTCCCACCCATCTCCAGCCATTCGGCATTAGCAGAATCTAGAGATCAGAAAAGCCTGTTAACCTCACCAAGAACAAAATAAAGAAATCAGCCCAAACTGCAGTCCAAAGGATGCAGATAGGATGTAAGACAATTTCCCGTTATCATACGTTGCAGACTATTATCTTCCAGGCCTCATTTAAGACATAATTTATTGTCATCCATACATGAGAGTGAAGCACAGTAAGGCACCAGAAAGCAACGAAGTGGAAGTTCTGAGGTGCCAGCAAAGTGAAATGTCTGCAGCATTCGCCATGTACAGAAAAGCCCAGGGCTCTGCCTGTCCTCAGCATATCTTCAGCTGAGGTCAAGGTCAAGGATGGCCTTGTCATCATAGTTTGTTCAAAACTAACAGCAAGCAGCTTATATTCTTTTTGTACTTCTGTGGGCTAGCACTACCCATAGCAATTTGTTTATTGATGAAACGTAAAACCCAAGTCCCTAGACACTTCCTCCACATGCCCCAGAGAGAAAATGGAGGGCAGTGTTCCAGTGGCCCATGTGTCTTCAGTGTTCTCCCACTGCCTGCGGACCTAATGGCCATGAGGGTTAACGATGAACTGATTGAAAGCCCAGACAAGTCAGGCCTGTTTGCCAGATCTTACCGCTTACTGATTTAAACACGTGTTCCCAAAGTGCTAAATGAAATCCTAGTCCCAAATTATGAAACTAAATATTGTTTTTAGAAATATCTCACATTGCTCTTTTTGCCAGGGAAATTTCCCATGACCCTTAGAGTCACCTCCATTTATTTCTTCCCATATACACTTCTTCTGGGATGAAAGACAATCTGGTGGAAGGCTAACGTGTGAGTATCCAGTGGCGTGTCCAACAAAGCTGTTATTTTATCAGCGAGGAGTGAAAGCTCATTTCAGAAACCAAAGCTTTTCAGGAATGAATTCAGTGGGTTTCATGAACATGCCTTGAGGTCCATTAGAAAATTAAAAGTATTGTTTAGTTAGAAGATAGGAACTAACTAGTTTCTAAAATGCTTGAGGTTTAGATCAGGACTTTTAGCAACTTGATGAATTAATAATGGAGAACCCAATGGAAAACAAAATAGACCCATAAAAGCACCTACACTGTTTTCTCACTGTAAGAAGGAGTGGGTTAGTGCTATTATATTAACAGAGATTTACAGTGTACCATAAAAGAATATCATATTTCCAGCAGCCTATACAACAAAGGCAAGCAAATTTCATTTAATTATTCTTTTCTTTACATGATCAGAGAAAGAAAATTAATTAAAGATCCAAGTATTAGTAGCCTTGGTTGCTATTAAGTTGCACTGGAGATCTAATTTAATTTGCAAACTGATTGATGGAAAGAACATCAGTACATTTTTTTCTCAAATTGAGCAGAATATATTACTTAAATCAGTGATGAATGTTTAGATCTAAACAAACCAAAGAGCACCGACAGGTTGAAGTAGTAAAATCCATTTATTACTCATAAAAACCGACAGCAATTATCAAAGTTAGTAAATATTTCCATGTCATAACAAGGGCTGAGTTGTTGAACTCACCAACTCAAAGTGTCCCGATCATTTAGATCCATCCTGCACCCTCAAAGTATGAAGCAGTCTTCCCCACCTCATTTCCTGTCATTTGAATTTCTCTTCTTTTCCCTCTCCTTACTGTGAGCATGCAAGATCATTCCCACTTTTCGACTTTGGATGATATTATAGAAACTTCATGCATCTCTGTTACCTAGCATGAAAACCACTCAAGGCATTCATTGCAGAAATGTCAAGACAAAGATAAATGACGCTTAGGCTTCTGAGAACCAGCACAGAAGACATTAGGAGACTGACTTCAGAAATTTGAGTAGAAGCATTTAGAATCACAAATGATTTTGCAGGGTATAAAGGACAAAATCTTTAGAATCTTATTTTTAAATGCTTTCTATTTGTTCAGCAACCCATAAGACAAAACAAGTCTTCAAACTGTAACTATGATTACTTTTATTACTTCCTTCTGTCTGATTTCTTTGCCCTAGAGATCAGCAAAAATATGTTTTTCCCAATTTGCACACAGATCAAGTAGAAAATATGGTGCAAATATACAGTTTCCATTTCACACCAAATTTTCTACTCAATTTGTGTTCTGTAGGAGATAGACACAACACACAGAAAATTCCTATTTTTAGACCATCTATGATGGTGATAATATATGGTAAATTTTAACTTATACTGTGAAATTATATGTACTCAGGGTTATGTTTTTAATATGACAAATTTTACACTACCAGATAGTCGTGGGATTCTTCAATATTGTTAATGTGTGTGTATGTGTGTGTGTAGAGTATGTGTCATTCGTGTGTGTGTGTGTGTGTGTGGTTTATGCACTTGTGTGTGTATGCAGAGTATGTGTGTGTCATTTGTGTGTGTGTGTGTGTGTGTGTGTGCCAATGCACTCCCATGCATGTGTGTGTAGAGGCCAGAGGAGAATGTCGGGTGTCCTCAGAATATTTCCTTGAGATAGGGTCTCTTTTAGCCCATAGCTGCCTTTGGTCAATGAGCCTCTGTGATTCTTCAGTGTTCATCTTTTGAACACAGAGGTTACAGAGCAGCGTAGCCATGCCTAGCTTCTTTTTAAATATAGGGTCAGGAGCATTGAAATTAATGGTCTTTCATCTGGGAGGTCCTCAGCTTAAGCAGCAAGTGCTCGCAACTGCTGAGCCATCTCCTCATCCAGAATATTGTGGGATTCGTGGCAGGAGGAACACAAGGCAAGACAAACCCACTACAGCATAGCTAGGGAGTAAGGGACAGGACTAGGGAGCAGCTGGAGCCCCAAGTTCCCTGCAAGGGCATGTTCCCAATCACCTAAAGCCCTCTCTCTATGTCTTATCTCCTAACAGCTCCACCATTTCCAAAAGCATGAGCCTGAGGCTCAAACCATGTGCAACTCTGCCTCCCTTCTCCACCGTAGCCTTTCTGGGATGGAGGCTGGCTTCGATGCAGACCCATTGCTCCATCACCCTGTTGAGTTAGACATCTGGCAAGAGATCAGAAGATAAGAAAAGAACAAAGTTGCTGTGTTTATTCTGTCTTGTTTCCTCCATGGGAGGTCTCTCTTAATTGGCGGCACCACCACTGAAGGCTCCAGCTGCTGCAGATCCTGACACACAAATTCTCTTCCTGGGTTCTAGTCAACCTTCCTTTAGCAGATCAGAGCTGGAGGTGGAAAACCAGGGATGCTGTCACTACCCTTACCACTGATGTCTCACTCTGGGGCTCCTTAAACCCTATTCGGACCTCTGTAATGTTCTTACCAATCTCCTTAAATTACACTTCTCAGAGGCAGCATCTGGACAGGCTGTACTGCCATTCGTTTAAATATTCTTCCATGTGACTAATAACCTTTATTCGTGATTTGTTCTCTAAAGACTTTGGGAAACTAATGAACAAAATACACAAAATAAAATGATAAGAAAAAAGGAGGCAAAGGGATAATAGAGGGCTCAGTCCTCTAGGAAACTGAGAGACTTATGAACATTCTTATTAGCATGTAAAAAGCCATTTTACCACTGAACAGTCAAAAGGCAAGAAAACACTGAAAAGTAAAAGCATCTGCAGAAAAGGCATTTCTCAAACTCCAAACAAGAAAATTATGTTAAAGATGAAACTGTAGTGCAATGAGTGACATCTTTAACTATATTTTCAATAACTCGTTGAATCAGATGAAGTTTTTTTTCCTCAAGCACCAAGGAGTTACTGTCTGACTTCCATGATTGTTGCTAAGGAAAATCTTCACACAGTCTAAAAAGCAAGTGAATGCTTGGCTATTCGGGAGGTGGGAAGATAATAAAGAAACTGTTAGTGTGCTTTAACTTCTAAAGAGCTGTAATAATGAATAAGTTTGGAATATCCTGATACTTTTCTATTTTTGTTTAAAATATTTAAAAATTGTTGATCATCATTAAAATAAACAGGATCTAAGATGCACAAAGCTCAATTAAGGTATATTATACTCAAAGTGTTTAACAACCCAGCATACAATTGGTCATAGGTAGGCAGGATTGTACCGTGGGGTTGTCATAAAGATCATACATCAGGAACCTCATAGCAAGCATGTGGATATGAGTTCAGATCCCTAGGATCCAAATTAAAGTTGGGCAAGGTGGTGAATGCCTATGCTTCCAGCTTCTGGGAGGCAGAGACAGAAGGAGTGTGGGGCCTGCTGACTGGTTGTCTAGCCAAATAGGCGAAGTCTGAGTTCTCTAGAGACCTTGTCTCATAATTAAGGAGAACATCTACTGAGGAAGAAACTTGATGTCCACCTTCGATGCACACGCATGAGTACACTTACACATGCACATGTGTATGTACATCCCACACCCACATGTACTCACATTCACATACACATACAAAACAGATTTAAAAGTAAGTGTGAAGGGCTGATGAGAGAGATGGCTCAGCAGTTAAGGCACGTGCCTGGAAAGCCTAATGACTCGGGTTTGACTCCCCAATGCCCATGGATACACAAAGTGACACATGTATCTGGAATTCATTTGCAGAGGCTAGAGGTGCTGGTGTTCTCCCCTCCCTCACCCTCTCGATCTCTGTCCCTCTATGGCAAATTAGTAAATAAATAAAATATTTAAATAAAATTTAAATTAAAAAAATGAGTGCGAAATTGTGAGGTGAACTGCCCAAGGGGTTATATATGGTAGGTATCAGACCTTAGGTTAGAACAAGGTCTTCCACTGGAGATCAAGTCCATTGATCACACCATGCCTGCATTAAGGAAACTGGAGCAGGGAGATTTGCAGGTGGAAAAGCAGTGTTGGCTTCATATGAATGCATGCCAGTGATGGAAGAACATCTCAGCTATCTCTTGGCCTTGGAACAAGGTAAACAAGTCTTTCTGAAACACTAAAGGCATGCTGGACCAAGAAACCTGGGAATCTTCGTCCTAATGATCAGAAATATGTATTCCAGATTAGGAACAATCTTCACTACTTGCCAACTGGGCAACTTTGAAGTGAACCTCTGTGTGCCTCCATGTCTTTAAAATGAGGGTTATAGCAGGAGCAGCCATGAAGCGACTGTGTCAATACAGTTAAGCCAGGTAGAAGAAAGCCAGTCAGGGCAAACAGGACATTATCAGCTACATAAAGAACACGAGCTTCCTAGTCACCTAGTTGCATTAGGTGCCCCATGCTGTGTCCAGTAAACACAGATCCTGGGGATCGTAGGGGTGTACAACCCACAAACCACAGAGCTTGCCTCTCTGGTTTTCTTCCTAATATATAATAGAGAAAACATCTAAGAGGGCTTTGAAAAGAAATTCCAACTGCTGTTGAGTGGGTAAAGAACTATTGAAAAGATACAGGATTTAATGTCCCCCATGCAGGACCTGAGCTGATTAGAAGCAGTAACTCTAGAGCCTGAAGAGAGAAATGAGGGTGAGAACGACGGTCAGTTAGTGTATTGATTATCCTTGGAGTAGGTGAACTTTGAAACAATCACCCAGGCCCTCGCTTGAAAGTGAAAGCTTGCTTTCTTTTCTTTGGATCTGCAAAGAGATTCATAGCTATGTTGTGAAAATGTCACACACCTCCTGAGTTGTGTTTTGTCTGACTTCCCGTGTAATTGTTAGTCTTCTAAAAAAAAAGGTGCACTTTTATTTCCTTGAAAGGATTTTCCCCTCCTAACAATTATTGTCTATTCTTTGCCTTCAAAGGGGCATACTATTTAAGCAACAAAAAACATCCTTCTCAAATATTAAATAGGTAAATGTATGTCCTGTCTAGTAAGATGCAAAGTAACAATAGCACGTTTATACTATCATAAATCATGGCTTTAAAGATTATTCAATGACATTGTAAGGCACAGTATAATGATGTGTAAAGAGCACAACATTTTTTCCTTCATATCACCCTAGTTTTGTTAAACAAAACAGAACTATTTTTACATATACATAGAATGCTCTTAAAGGAAATTCAGCAAATATTTGATTAGATCTCTTCCGAGATTGAAAGAACTTCATTTTTACATACATTTTGAATCTCATGTGCTTATTTCAAGTGAGCAAAACAGAGCCTACAAGTAAGGTGGGTTAAATAATAAAGAGAATTCATCATGACAGGTGCCTAGAGATGTGTGATTCTGCATGAAAGAAGCCCAAAGGTCAGTGTTACGGAATTCCGTGGGTCTGGTGCTCGAGGAACAAGGAGCTCCCAGAACCATGTTCTCATGCAAAGCAGCTGCAAAGGGCCCCTCCAGCCCTTTCCTCAGGAAGCTCTCTGACATCAGTCCAACAGCCTCCACCAGCTCTGCTTTGTCCTCATTGGCCGAAAATGAATCAGCTGACCTTTTCTGGACACATGACTGCCTTATTTGGCAAAGATCAATTATGATTCTTTCCTGGGAGCTAGGCACATAATCATTGGGAAAACAGAAACAAAGCAATACTATATCACCAAGGAGGAAAAAGAGATTTAGAGTTTATCCTCCATAATAAACCTTAATCCTTTATGTCTATCCCAAAGTAGTCTATGATGGCCTGGTATTTTACCTCAAATTATACTTTAAATATTATAAAATAAACAAAAACACAAAAAAATAAATAGGTTCTATTTCCAGAAAGCTCACTGTAGGTCGAGGAAATGGGATATTGGAAGCCATGAAAATTGTCTGTCGTGCTTTCCCAGGCACACCAGGCAGAGTCTAAGTGAGCTGTTTGCCATTCCACACATGCTGCTTAGCAAGTCTGTGAGCAGATGTCTGCTTAAGAACCACTGCAGCAGCTTGGATAGACCAGGGATGGACCAAAGTAAGAAATACTCCCCAAATTCCTGAAAAAGTGAATATTGCACTGGAATGCTATGACAATCTCCCAGGCCTAGAAGCGTGTTATTGGCCCAGGGCTGCTGAAGACAGGAACATTAGAAAATGTTGGTTATCATCAGAAAAGAGTCAATGTCTCCTATAAAGTCACATCCTCTTATGGCACCTAGAACGGGGCATGGACCTCTCTGGGCAATACTTTAGTAATGCATTCTGGACTCATTCAATTCACAAAAGGAAGTGAGGATCACCAATCAACATGTGAAAAGCTCTAAAATGTGTGTCTCTGGGCTGGTTTCTGGAGATGGTTTAGCGATTCAGGCATTTGCCTGCAAAGCAGAAGGACCCAAGTTTGATTCCCCAGTGCCTGAGTAAAGCCAGATGCACAAGGCAAATGAATCTGGAGTTCATTTGCAGTGGCTAGAGGATCCAGTGTGCCCATTCTCTCTGTCTGCTTCTCTCTCTCTCTCTCTCTCTCTCTCTCTCTCTCAATAAATAAATAAATAAATAAATAAATAAATAAATAAATAAATAAATAAATATATCAAAAGAAAAAGGAAATGTGTGTTTCTATACAGATACTGGACCAGAAGATGACTTATGACCAATTCCCAGGACCTTGGACAGTAGGTAATCTTTGAATTACTAGTGTGAAGTACGAGCTGAAGGGCTGGCTGTCAGCTCAGATGAGTAGAAGTAAGAACTGAAAATCAAAGCCAGGGAAGAAATCCCCAATGAAGGAGAATGTTAGGAGGAGAGCCAAAAGGGGAGGCCATAAATGAAACAACACAAACGACAACAAAAAACCATAGCGAACAAAAATTACACAGTAGAAAGAAAACACGGGACTCTGAACATTGCACAGACCTTGCTTCTCTCATCTACAGCTTTAATTAAGGCAGGTTCCTGGCATTCCTCTTGGGCTCTGGGGCATCGTGGCAGGTCACCCTGGAGCATCTGTAACCCAAGGTGAGGTACAGAGCTTTTTATGAGTCGATGCACTACTGGTGGAGGTAGACTGAACCACATTCTTACTTTTGTTTATTGATACCGGAACAAGCTTTCCTTGGGATGTTTGCCAATTCTTCACTTAATGACTAATGATTAAACATCTACAGTATTTTTAAAAAATATTTTATTTATTCATTTTCTAGGAGAGAGAGGAGAGAGAGAGAGAGAGAGAGAGAGAGAGAGAGAGAGAGAGAGAGAGAGAGAGAGAGAGAAAATCAGGGCCACCACCTTGTGGCCCTGGCTTTTGTGGGACCTGGGGAATTGAACCCTGTGCCTTGGGCACTGGAAGCAAGTGCCTCAACCACTGAGCCATCTCTCCAGCCCACATCTACAGTATTTTAAGAGCCTTTCTATTCCATGAGACTAGTGCCATGTGTACAGTTTCCTGCTCTCATAAGCAGAACCAGGCGAATGGATCTGCTTGATCCCAAGGAGTCGTTTACTGTGTTCAAATCCTCAGGTTGCATATGTTGAAAACAATTTTATTAGAATTCTGCTCTATTATCTCTTTGCCTAGAGCTCAGTTAAGGAGGCACTAAGTATCCGTAGTAGAAAAATCTACTCTTCCTAAAGGCTTTATCAGTACTAGAATTACTTTGTGAAAATTCTCTTTGTACCAAGCAGGACCCTCATTGGCTTACAAAGGAACAAAAAGAGAAGAAAGAACTTATTTTTGTCCAGTAGAAACCTAACATCAAATAGGAAAGGCATTCCATCATGTGATCAGAGAAGACTTAGAACACAAATACATAATTCAGTTATTGACATCATCTTGCTATGCAAAACTTTTTGTGAGGGCTGGAGAAATGGCTAAGCGGTTAAAGGCACTTACTTACAAAACCAGATGGCCTGGGTTCGATTCTCCATTACCCAAAGAAAGCCATATGCACAAGTAGGGCATGTATCTGAAGTTCATTTACAGTGGCAGGAGGCCCTTGTGTGTCCATTTCCTCTCTCTGTTTCTCTTTCTCTCTTTGAATGGAACCTTGGCCTTTAGGCTTTACAAGCAAGCACCTTAAACCTCCGAGCTATCTCTCCAGGTCTGAAGTCATCTTTAGTCATGGCCAGCATGCAGCATACATGTACATGGGAATATGTGATTCATTAAGCAATCTGTGGTATAGGTCTGTATACTTGGCTTAGAGCCTGCTCTGTAAATCTCTGAGGTGAATAAGCAGCATAATATAACTAATGGTCCCGTTTATAAGTCGAGCAGTTCTATACTTGCTCTTTTTTTAAAAAATATTTATTTATTTATTTATTTGAGAGAGATGAAGAGAAGGTAGAGGAGAAAGAATGGGCACACCACAGCCTCCTGCCACTACAAATGAACTCCAGATGTATGCATCACTTTGTGCATCTGGCTTTATGTGTGTCTGGGGGAACCAAACCCAGGTTGTCAGGCTTTGCAAGCAAGAACCTTTAAGTGCAGGGGCATCTCTCCAGCCCGCTGTACTTGCTCTGGTATAAAACCTTAACTAGAGTTAATTATTTTATTCTATTTAAACAATGGCATCAAGTGATAAGGCATCATTGTTTGAGGTTATTGCCAAATTGTCCCAAAAAATCTTTTTAAAAATTGTTTATTTGCATGCAGAGAAAGAGAATGGGTATGCCAAGACCTCCTGCCACTGCAAATGAACTCCAGATGCATGCCCCACTTTGTACATCTGTCTTTATATGGGTACTGGGGAATTGAACCCAGGTCGTTAGGCTTTGCAGGCAAGCACCTTAATTGCTGAGATATCTCTCCAGCCCCTCCTAACAAATCTTAACTTTAATAATCTTGGAGATTTTAATATTTATTTTCTAATTGGAGACTATATATTAATACCATTAAACTGGTAATATTAATGATATAATTTAGTTATTTGTAGACTTCCATAGCTTTTGTTATCTAGAATACCATGAGATGGCAAAACAACAAATAAATATGAACTTTAATATACTTTGAAGTGTGGATAACTTATGTAGCATATATTTACAAATAATAATAATAATTGATATGCAAATAGCACATTATATTAAAATAAGTTAATAGCACATTGATTACTTTCTAAAAATTCTTTAACATAACAAATAGAATAAGACATGACAAGCTACTTAGCCACTATTCCAAAAAAGAATGAAGCAGAGAGGGTTAAATTAAGAAAATGAGTCAAATAGAAGAGATAATACAATTAACAGATATTTTAAAAAATAAGGTCTGAAGTGAATAACATCTTTTGAACCTATAAACCTGTAGGTAGGCTTCAGGAAATATTCAAATTGTATGTTACTGCAATTGAAAATAAGGTGGTTTTATCACCATATTTTATTATGAAAAATTTCAAATATACAGAGAATTTGAAATACATTTTTAAAAACCCATAATGTTTCCATCATCTAGATCCCAGCACATAATATTACTATATATCTGGAATTAATATGGCAAAACATTAGGAAAATGATGAGGAATCAGTCGAGGCAACAGTTTAAAAACTGGCTACTTCTTGTACAATTCATAACCCCCTACCCCATGGTATGTATGGTCAGGCAATCCCATGGATGAGGGTCCTCAGTGGGTTGGGGACAGGGATGAGGGAAATGGGGTACCACCACAAGATTTACTCATACAGTGTATATAATTATTAACAATAAATACATTAATTTTTTAAAAAAAGCTTGGCCAAAACAGACAACTAACTTTTCTATCAAAAATGAACAATAAGAAATAAAATAAAATATAAGAGCCTATTTCAGATAATAGTAAAATATCAAGTAACAAATAATCAATAAGAAACAGACAGAATATCTATGAAGGAAAATTTTTATATTTTACTGAGTCACATTTGATATGGGTTAAATAAAATGGAAGAGAATGCACTTATTCTTAGAAAAGAAAAATGCTCAATATTATACAATGCAAATTCACCATAAAACAATTTCTAAATAGTTTGCTATCTCAATTAAGTCAAATCCAATGATTTTCATAAAAATTATTTCAAAATTTACTTCAAAGGATAAAAAGTAAAATGTGAGGAAAAAAATCTGAAAACCAAGCGAACAAGGAAAACCTTAACATACAATGTTTCAAAACTACAATGATTAAAATACAGTACAAGAGGGCTGGAGAGATTGCTCAGCAGTTAAGGCACTTGCCTGCAAAGCCCAATAACCTGGGTTCAATTTCCCCAGTCTCACAGAGAGCCAGATGCACAAAGTGCCACATGCATCTGGAGTTTAACAGTGGCTAGAGGCCATTCTGTTTGTCGCTCTTGTCTCTCTGTTTGCAAATAAATAAAAGTATAAAACTTAAAAAGAATACAGTACAAGAATAGATAAAAAGCTCCCATGGATAAATGGAACCCCCATAGGTATATTCATGGGTAGGTGGAGATTTTAGTATATGTTAAAATGGGCTTGCCAACCTTTGAGAAAAAATATTCTATATAGTTAATGTTGGTTTATATATGCCGCTATTTGAACAAAATACAACACGTTTTTCTTCTAACAATTTTAAACAGACTAAAAAGATTTAAGTATTTTAAAGGCAAAAGTACATGGAAAAAAAAAACTTGAATTATTGGTAATCCTGGAATAGAAAACACCCTTTTTAGCATAGCCAGAAACCTGAAAATAATAAATGAAAACCTACATAAGTTTCATGATTAAATTTTCCAAACATTTCTGTTCAATGAAAAGTATTACCAAGAGACTCATAACTTGTCAAAGTGTTGAGAAGCGACTGTTGTGTGCTCAGCCCTAAATAGGACATCTGTAATGTCCTCTCCAAGGTTCAGGGAACACTGCAGAAGGGGCAGAGGAAAGAGCAGGATGCCAAGAAAGGGAAGACTCTGGAAGAAGGCCTTCTTGAGGGCGTCACAGGAAGGGCGCTTGCACACAAGACCTCAGAGCAGCTGTCTTGACCTGCAAAGCCTGCACAAAAGGCAGCCTGTCACCATTAGTCGCGGATGGTTGAGGAGTCACGAGGCCCTCATCCCTCCCCAAGGAGTGATTCATTGCTGGTGGGAGAGACCCAGCCTAAGGAAACCTTTCCCCATGAGCATGGAAGCTACTGAACTCATTCAATGAATTCAACTTACTGGGTTAACCAAGGAAAAAAACAGAGAACGAATATGATCAAAATATATCACACATATGCATGAAATTATCAAATTATGAAAACAAAAAAGAATCAGTAAGGAAACCTTCTCAGGTAAGAAAACAGTCAGCAAACTGCAGCCTCTGGACCGAATCTGGCCTGAGGCCCATTTTTGTAAGACCCACAAACTCAACATGCTCTCACCTTTGTAAATGGTTGGAAAAAAGTCAAAAGCAGGATCGTGGTTTTTAAGAGCTGCAAGTATATGAAATTCAAATTTCAGTGTCCTTAAAATTTCAATGGAACAATTCATTTATGCTTATTAATTTATGTATTATGCTTCTGCTTTGGCACTACAATGGCAAAGTTGCATAGTTTGTGATGTAGACCTCAGGGCCAGAGGGTTAAAAACACTTCCTGTCTCTATACAACAACAATGAGGTAAAGCAATAACGCATAAAAATATAGTTTCCATGTAAAATGACTCGAAGTATTCATTTCATAAACAAAAAGTTCTTGCAAATCAATAGGAATTGGGAAAATTATGTTATAGAAAGCTGGGAAATATATATACATATATGAATGCAGGCCACACAGAAGGAACCATAAATCACAAAAACATTAATTTTTCACAGCTTCATTCATAAATACATGCAATGGGATGCATTGCTTAAGCCTCCTAAGCAAAGGCTTTAAATTATAAACAATCCTAATAATAAAAGTCATAGATATGGAAACTTGTGTGCATTTGCGTGTTTATAGCTCAGTGTAATTGGCACACTATTTAGGAATGATGAAATCTAATTGTAAAAAGTGTTTATGATAGATTAAGAGAAAAAAGTCATAGAAAGGCATGTGTAGTGTAAGATTTGGTTTTAGCTAAAATGTATAGATACGCATATACATGGAAAGAAAATGCACAGAAGTTCATACACCAAACTATTTACAGTATCTGCTTCTCAGAGAGATGATGATGAGAAAGATCAAAGAAACATAGGAACTTATTTTTTTCTCATAAAATCCTATATTTTTGGATTTTTAAATTTAAGTTTTAAAGTTAAGAGACGATTATAGTCTCATGAATTTTTCTTAATGAGAATTTGTTTTATAATATAAAAAGTGGTGAACTTTTAAATATTTTTAAGGAAAATGAAGAAACAGTAGAAAAAGTAATTGCCATGATAAAAAGAATGAATTCTGGAACATCCTCCTGGAGAGAGAGGGGACATACCCACGGTGTTGTTCCGAACTGTGTTTTAGTTCACTGTGCTGTGACCTCTATGGAATTTCTCTCCAGTGGGTGGGCCCAGCCATTTTCATCTAATAATTTTGTTATCTTAACCCTCATGTGAGGAGCATGCCAGCCATTATTATAGATAGATATCTTGCATGCAAGGACCCCACCTGCCAATTGTGCTGGAGAGCCTGTTGCTCAAGAGGGGCAGGCCAAGCTATCTGCTTCTAGAATGATCCTTCCCAAGTGTTATTTGAGACGGAGTGGACCACACCTTGTCTGGTTTCAGGCAAGCAGCACAGCTCCAGCCTCCACGCCAGGGACAAGAGGTCCCTGTGCTGTAGATGTGCTATAGGACACACAGAACACCTCTTACTGCTCCATTGGGTTATTATTCTCTTTATTATTGACAGTGTATAACTGAAGAAAATCAAGTCACATAGGCTCGGTGACACCCTCAGGGACACAGATGTAGAATGAAGCTCACATCCTAATTTAGCATTTGCGATTCTGAGAGTCATACTTTGTCACTGTGTGGCACTCGGGATTGTGCAGTACCCAGTAGAGGAAGGATAGTAAGGAATGCAATTAATGAGAAATGAAGATTTCTCTTTGAGGTTCAAAGGCATCACAACGTATCAGGATGATCTAATGCCTCATGGCCAAAAAGGTGTGTGGACACGAAAATCATAGCAAATAAAATGGGCCTGGTATTTGACCCTATGAACTGAGCCCCTGAACCTGAGCAGTCTTACTCCTATGTATTAAAAGCAGGCTCTGGATATAGAGGCTCCAGATTTTCCATAGAAATCCAGGCTTTCTTGGATTGAGGTGCCCTTGGAATCCATGGGGTCTACCAAAGACCTTACAGGCTCAAGCAATAGCGCCTCAGATGGGACTAGAGTGTTGTGACATCCAGCGGATCCCTGTCTGAGCTGAAATGCCTGCAGGTGTCCCATAGCCCTGCTTGGGGGGGGGGAGGGCTCATTCAGCTGCAGCAGAACAGAACTGCTCACACTCAGAGAGTGGTGGGATCACCAGAGTCACCCTCTGGGAGCCAACAAGACCATTCTTTTGGGCACATGAAGCACTGCGTGGAAATTCTTGGAAATACTGGAGGGAGGCTTGTGTCTCCCAATAATCAGAACTGGAAGTTCCCAAGAGACATGCCCTGGCCAAACCATTCACAGACCACATTGTGAAATGTCACTACCCCAGACACATCCTTCATGGTGGCATATTTGAAGGCAGAAAACAAGTGCCCTGCATTAGGTCACCTTCCTGGAAGTACTGAGAAAGCACATCTGGTTGGCAGGAAATGGGATTATTACTCCAGCCGCAGCATGGCTCTGAGATGTGGCAGAAGTTCCAGAATATTGATCAAGATCGAAACATCGCACACAAGCAGACCTGATAGAATGTAAGCCTGGATTTCCTGCCGCTGGCTGTGACCAGAGACACCCACTTTCCAGCCTTCAGTAACATCATATGGCGGAATAGTCAAGTGGCAACTCATTCAGGACAACTTCTAACAATCATGTGTGACTATCTGGAAAGCTGGCCAAAGAAACCTGGCGAACTCTTTCACTCAACAACAAGCCAGTAGACTTAATCCATAATCAAGGTGCTGCTTCTCTGTCATTTCCGTGGAGTTCAAGTCTAAAGAGTTCATGGAGTGAGTGAAAACCAGTGTAGACACTGTCTATACGTTGCTTCAGGGCTGTGGGCACTCACCACGTGTGGACGCCCACTGTGGATCCTTCCACCTCATAAATGAAGGCTGGGCTCTTGTCACTCATGTAGATTACAGCCACTCCAAATCTGGAAGGGATTGACCAACTCAACTCACTTCCTTAAATCACCAAGCTTGCCAATGACCTTCATAAGAGTTTTAGGGGGCTGTGTGTCCAGTGCTGCCTTCTCACCCTTCACCCCTCTCCAGCCCAGGCCAGGTCCCTGGGTGACGACACACACACCCATCACATGCATTGCAAGCTTATCACTGGGAAGAGCATCGCACCTGATGTCCCAAAATACACATGGTGCCTGGACATGGTTTTAAGGCCGTTTATTTTCTTTTTGGTTTTCACTCTTTCATAAAACCCCTGTCACTTTTGTCTTGCTCTCTTCCTCAACGGTGCCATCACCATCCGGGGAAACATCTCTCAAATAGCCATTGCCAAGCAATATTGTTTTTCTCAAGACAGACAAGGCTTCTAGTAGTTTCTCTTCTTCCACATTTTAGCGTCACCATCTCTCTCTCTCTCTTCTCCCCCACAGAGTGCTCAGTTCTGGCAGCAACCAGACATCTTCATTTGCCAGTTCCACCATAGCGGGGAATCAGGGTGACCTTGGGAGCCCGGCCCATGTGCTGCTGTTTCAAACTCACTGGGAGAAAGTTACACTCTTTCTCCTGTTGCTTAGAAAAATGGACTTCTGACTGGTCCTGGGGACAGAAAAGAGAAGGGCTCACACAGAGGTAGGTCAGGCCATGGAGCATCAGGCTGACGCGGTTATTTATCCGATGCTCTCGTTTCAGATCTTCCATGTGACTGCTTTTGCTGTTGCTCATGCAGCCTGGTTATCTATTTAAGTTCCTTGGTAACAAGGATCACTTTGTACTTCTTGTCCGTTCTTTTCTTATTAGCCTACCTTGGGAAAAGGGCCATATTACAGGAATACAAGATTTTGTTTTTCCCTTCTACTCTAGAAATACTCTCCTGCTGGTTTAGCCTTTTAATTCTTTTGGTCTTGAGATGGGGTGTTATTATTTTTGGGGGTGTTGAAATGCAAATCCTAAACCCAAGCTTGTGTCTGCTTTTATTTGAAGAATTCAAACAAGACTGAGAGGGACAATTATTCAATTATTATATTTATTTAGAAGTCAGGAAGTCAGGGAGGAAGAGTCCCTGGACCCAGGAAGGGGGAATAGGTACACCCATGTGGTCTAAGGGCTGATGTAAAAATTCATGAGCCTATGGGAAGGGTCCATGTAAAGTCTATGGGCCTAGGGGAAAATAAAAATACCCTTTCCCACCTTCCCCACCCTGGCAGCAGCCTCAGGAGGGGATGGCATGGGAGGTGAATCTGAGAACCAAAGGCTGAGGAGTAGAGACACACACAAGGCCCACGGGCCCACCTCCATGCTTTCTCACCCACAGCAGCTAGGCTTCCAGGGTGGGCAGGCCAAAACCTCAGATGCTGAGATGACCAGCCCCACCCCAGCCTTGTGAACCAGGCTTTTTATTTTGAGTCTGGGCCTGAATCCAGAAGGATCAAGCACACCTGGGTGCAGCTCCAGAAGGGACTGGACTTGAACTCGTGCACCTGAGGAACTCCAGCTCTGTGGCAGCTGCTGCAGACAGCAGGGCAAATGTGTGGGGCATTTTCTTTCCCTGGGGAATATCTCTCCCAACCTTCTTTCTCACTTCACGGGGTCCCATGCTGATTGTTAATGAACTGCATGCTTAGGACACAGAAGCAAATCAGTCCCTTAATGGCTATAGATTTTGCATGGAGAATACCACACATGTTTCTCATTTTCTCCTTTTGTGCTGCATAGTTGTACTGAATCGTTTTATTGGTTATGGGGGAGATACCAGAATGCTTCCAGGGTCACAGGCACGGGAGTGTGCTGTCCAGGCTACGTCAGGATAATGCCAACACAGTCACAACAGAAACATTTGGTCAAATAAGCATCTTCTAAATGATTAGCATAATACTAATAGCTTTCAGTATTCAACTAAACTTAGTTACTTTGATGTGATTCAGAAACAAACTTAGCAGAGCACCCCATAAACACTTCTATTTCTTATAATGAAGATATTTTACTGAGATTTTATGTAGCTAACACTGTAACTTGGGAAAATAAAATTCTATCTCTAGCTCTGCCAATGATTATCTGGAAGGGACATGAGCACATTGATGACCCAGGCTATGATTCAGCTTTCTCCTTTAGAAAGTGACTATAGAGCTGGAGCAATGGCTTAGTGGTTAAAGGTGCTTGTTGGCAAAGACTGAGGACCCGGGTTCTATTTCCCAGTATTCATGTAAAGCAGAGGCACCAAGTGGCACATACATCTGGAGTTTGTTTGCTGTGGCTAAGTGCCCATCCCCCCTCGCCTTGCAAATAAATAAAAATAAAAAATTTTTTTAAAAAAATGAATATAACATAATGTTATTTGGGGATATGTTCGAAAATAGAGGGTATTGAAGAACCCTCTCCATAGATAAATACACACAACACACACATTTAATGCACAAATAATTTAAGGGATTTCCAGTCTTCCCCTTCTTCCCCACCATCACACACCCCCCCCCACACACACACCCATATCTTCTAGGAGCTTAAGATGACCTTGAAAGTCTTGTTCAGTTCTCAATAACTCCATGAAGTTTTCTTTATAGTGCTGATGGACTTGTGCATCCGCAGTCATTCCTTCAGGTACTTGCTGTGTGGAGTTGGGATTATGCCAACACGTGCTTCTGTCTTCATTTAGTGAGGGGCTCTTAAGGAGTCAGGGTAGAGGAGGAGTCAGGACATGGACCTTCCTCACAACCACGCAGGAGTGACTGACAAGCACCACCTTCTGGAGAAAACATGAAGTCAGCGTCAGTCTTGATGCAAGACACAGCTGGGCTGCTCTCAGATGTCCAGGGCAAAGCAGTCCCAACTTCCATGTCAGTCTTCCAGAACATTCCTTAAGCAATCCACTCTTCATTATTCTAACAATGTCAATCTACCTTTGGCCCCAAGGAGCATATAAAATGGTTTCAAGTTGGGAAATTAATTCTGTTAATTGAAAAAATTCTATTTTTCTTTGGAAAATTGTACAGTTGCAACATTCAGATGATTTGAAGATGCTGGGCTATAGCTCACTTTAAAAACTCGATGAGGAGCGACTTACACAGACTGTCCATGACGATGTTGGTAGATCAAGTATTTAGAGGAAAGAGAGATGGTATTAAGAAACAGCAAAGCTGGCCATGGTGATCCACATCTGTAATTGCAGCACTCAGGAGGCTGTGGCAAGAGGATCCCAAGTTTCAGACCATCCTAGGCTATTTAGTAAGATGAGAGAGAGAGAGAGAGAGAGAGAGAGAGAGAGACAGAGACAGAGAGACAGAGAGAGACAGAGAGGAGGAGAAGGAGGAGGAAGAGGAAGAGGAAGGAGCTAGAAAAAAGGAAAGAGATAGAAAAAGGAAGAAAGAAAACAAGAGCAACTATCAAATGATCTTGGATGTAATGATGATTAACTAAAATAGTCTTCCATAGTAGACTCATGGATAATAAAGCAGTAAAAGTGTTTGGTTTCAAAAAGATTCATTTTAACCATGCAAAATATTTTTTGGGTAATTAGTTAAGCTCATTTTCTCATATGCATTGTAAGGTTTTAAACATGCCTCGATTTCATTGCCAACTGCACATTTATTGAGTAATAGAATTGCCAGAAAGCTGAACAATCTCCACGTATCTTCATTATGACGGCAGGAATTTTTGGTTTTATTTTTACAGAAATTCTATTTCATCTTTTCCCTCGGCTCCCTTGGAATCAGACCAATCCTCACATGAACTTATTCATCCTGTGCAGAGTCCTAAGAGTGCCAAGTTCTAGGAAGGCTCCTTTCATTGCCAAATTGACTTGAACATGAAAGAGTTCTAACTCATTTACATCTTTTTGTTTTGTTTTTAGTCAAAGAGACAAGAATGACTGAATTTAAAAAAAAAATCCTTGTTTTCACAATAAAGCAAATTCTTTAAAACACCCTCAGAATACATCTTAGAAAACTTTTGAGGACAGACTCAGAGAATGGAAACTTCTGTGAGGCCACACCCCACAACTGAGCTGGTCAGCAAGCAGGTAAACTGAGTCTAGTGAAGTTGAGTAGGGAGAAGTTACAGAAGCTGATCTGTGGAAATACAGACTCTAAATCCATGAATATATGTCTTCTGGCATTTTGAATGAAAAAGTGGGTGTGGGTTGTTTAACTCCAGACAAAATTTCTATGACCTAAAACTCCTCAGTCAGCCAAGTGCTTTGCCCCTCCCAAGGGGCCATTAGTCATTCCATCGAGTTATATTTATTTCCTTAAACGTACTTTCCAGATGGACATATGTATCTTTCCATTAAGGCCAAATGTGGGTCATGAAATTTGAGAATCATTAGTTCATCATGCCAGTGCTAGAGCACCTGGGTAAGGCGCACTGAGGAGAAGCTGAGAAAAATCAATAATAAACTCAAAGTGACCACTCGCCTGGGGTTCGTTTCTATTTTCCAGGTACTTTTTAGACACTGATATATTTTAATTGCGATTGGGAACTGTAAATATTATTTCCATTTGCTAAGTGAAGAGATGAGTGAGATTTAAACTGAGCTGATCTAATTAAGAGTCCTGTGTTGGCCATTCTGAGTACTGCCTTCAAAATTACATGTTCAAAGTCCAAGTTGAGAATTCAAACTTGATAACTTTGGTGGCCTCAAAAATCACACAGGTTCAGTACAACCCATGAAGCAATGATTAAACTTTTACTTAGACCATCGATGAACAATAGCTCATCTTGAAATCATATGTCTTGTTGGTAGCTGACAAATACCTTTTCATCAGTAGTATTGGGCAGTCACCCCAGATGCATCATCAGTTGGAATATTGTTAGTGCTAATGTCCGTGGAGATGCAACCCCCCTTCAGAGCTCATGGCATTGAGAAGAGAGAATCCTAAATGTGCCTGAGCTGCCAGGGGCTCATCCATAGACAATGAAAAGAACAAAGCAGAGGCTGATAAATAAATCCGAGACAAAGCACTGGTTCAACGCAATGAAAGCAGTGATAGAGGTGTTTGCAACTATTTTCATGGCCTTTCGAGAACTTTCTATATCTCATTGAAAGGAACAAACCTTACTTCTATATACCAGCAGACAGAAACCTGTGCCACGCTCCTGACACGGTGCCCCTGGGCATACTTGAAGGCTGTGCTATTTGAAACCAGAGGTCTGGACACAGAGGAGGAAGTCTGCAGCTTGTGAACATCCAGCCCTGTGCTGGGTGCCCCTGAGAAGGAGCAGATATAAACACTAGCAGTTGTTCAAATTTGTCAGGACAACCTATCAGCCCTTCAGCCAGTAGTTAAAGCTGAGAAAATAACCAGAAATGCTTTCCTATAAACAAAGAGAATTGGAGACTGGTGGGAAACCAGCTTTGCAGAGTAAGAAGATGGCCACTGCATGTTCCTGCAGAACAAAGATGGAGCCTGGGAAAAGACCGAGAGGTCAGGTGATGCCTCTCTGTGCAGGACCGAGAAGACCTGAAAGGATGGCCTCTGGAAGGAGTGCATGTCAATGCTGCAACTCACACGCTTCATCACACACAAGGAAGACATTTGCCTAAAATATGTCCCTGGGGATGTCCTATAAAACCTCAGTGTGTCTAATTTACAATTTAAGAACATAGATCGGGCCTGGTGGGGAGGCCTTAATCCCAGCTACTAAGGAGTCTGAGGCAGGAGGATGACAAGTTCAAGGCCAGTTTAGGCTACAGAATAAATTTAAATCCAGCCTGGGAAATTTCCTGAGATGATCTCAAAATAAGGGGAAAGAAAGCACAAAATGTCTGTGGATAGAACTCAGGGAGAGACTGCTTGCCTAGTATGAGCGAAGGCCTAGGATGAACTAATCCTCAGTCCTGAAGGAGAAAAAAGAAAAAAAACAACAACAACAAAATAAATCACAGAACATCCACAAATTGGAAGAAAAAAAATGCACTGTAGTTTTTCAAGCTGGAGATTAAACCCAGGCCCTTGTCCATTCTAGTTATAAACACTCGACCACTGAGCTATAACTCTGAACCCAAATGAATTTCTGTTGGGCTATTTCATATTGTGATATTATAGATTGGGTTCCAAGTTCACTACTCAAAGGCTGCCTGCTTTCCCTTAGGTATTTGACTTTGGTTCTATCCACCTGTTTAAAATTGCCAGGATTCCAGCAGGGCCTTTGTTACCGAGAAAAAGATTAACAAGCCTTTTCCCTGATCATTTACAGCTCAAAGGAAGAATTCTTTAATAAAGTTAAACAGCAGCATTAAAGAGAATTTAAAAAACGGTATCATAAGAATAAAGCCCTAATAAAACTAGCCCTCTCTGACTTACCTCAGCATGTGTCTTACACACAACATCTAAAAAGGAACTGAAAAGCAATTTAAAGCAAGGAACGCCAATGGAGAAGCATTCGGGGTGCACAGTAGAACTTTCCTCCTCTGGCCTAGAAGTCTCCTAGCATTCAAACTGTCTTGATGAGTTTGTGTCCATGTTGACTCTCCTCTCTCCAAGTCAAGTCTGTGTTTATACAGTTTGAAAGGGCAAAGGGAAAAATTGCCTCATGGGCTATACGCCAACCCATGGAAGACGTGCCCCAGAGATGGGCTGTGTACAAGCGGACCTGTGGAGAGGGAAGGGCTGTTGTTCCCCATCTGCCTAGGAAGAAGGGTGGCTTGTAAAAATCTGCCAGAGAGATTCCTAATAGGAGGTGAGTCCATGGAGAAGTCTGAAGTGAGAAGTCCTGCCCTTAAAGACATATGACATCTCTTCAGAACCTTCACATATGTATTCTGACCCTAAAAAGCAGGGGGTAAACTTTGGCTATATGGTAATGTTGCCAAAAGACTAAACATACCTTCGCCTACCTTTTGTACTGGAGGTTTCCTACCATAAACAGGCTTAACCGAGAGATGGGAGATGAATCAGTCAGTAAATCAATTGCTGTGCAAGTGTGAGGCCCTGAGTTCGGATCCCCAGCACCTCCATAAATGTTGATCCTGAGCATGGTGATACTCGCCTGCCATCTTCAATTTCAACACTAGGGAGGTCAAGACGGATCTGTTCCTGAAGCAAGATGGCTAGCTGATTAGTAAGCTTTGGGTTCAATGAGAAACCCTGTTTGAATAAGTTCTCCAAGAGAGATTGAGGAAGAATCCAGAGATCAACCTCTGGTCTAGACACGCATGTGCACACACATGAATGTACACCTACATACAATGTGCACCCACACACACATGAACACAAACTCAAAAAAAAAATCTCAGGGAGCCATTTACACTTGAATGCCAATTTTGCCAGTTTTGAGGGAATGATTTCATGATGGTTAAGTTCTATTGCCCGTAGCCCTGCCCCATTCACTCCTGTTGGGCTGTCATCAACTAATCCAATAAATTCCATTTCAATATCAATTCATTCTGTTATCTCGGTTCCTCTAGAGAACCCTAATACAGATATGGACAGGCATTTTAACACTGAAGCCAACAGTCTGTCATAAAGCAGGCATGTGAATAGCACCGATGAGCAGCAAGTCATGGGCTCCCTGTGTGGGTGTGTGTCCAGACTGCCCGAAAGATCTGTGCAGAGGAGGCTGGCACCCAGGCTGAATGGGGCATGTATCATGGTGACTTTGAGGGGAGGCCCGGGTGCCATGTCTTTGCCATCTGTGTGGGAGGGACATAGTAAAACAGACTCATGAACTTCACACAGTTTGAAACAGAGCTGAACACACAGGAGACAGTAAATTTGTATTGAATGAAAAAAATGCAAATAAGGCAAATCTATGAATTTTGTCTTCTGGGTCTAGAGGCATCTTTGTACAGTCCCCCTGTACCAAAGAGGAAACTCGATCTCAATTTATTCCTTGGTGCAAATACTGCCATTATTATCAGTCATAGGACAGAACCAAGGTTCCTCAAGCCCCAGTCAGGAGAGACCCATGGCTCCCTGGACTGAAGTCTCTGAGTCGCTACTGTTGAGGGATGAGGATGTCCTCTGAGCTGTGGTTTTCCTAGAAGGCTAGGACTGGGGTTTACTAATGATACTGGTCTGTTATTTAGACAGTGTTTTATAGAGGAAGAAACCAATTAGAAAGCATGCAGTAATTGAGGCTTCCTAAGCCCTGATTCTTTAGATCGTGGAAACCTGTTTTGAGGTTTTTCTTCTCAAATTTGTACCCTGGCACACTAGTTCATTCTACATTATTAGAATTTCCTCAAGGGACAATTTTTCTCCCTCTATTTCACCCAGCCACAAGAGTTGCCATTTAAAAAAAATTATTTGAGAGAGAGAGACAGAGAGTTAGGGAGGGAGAGGGAGGCAGACAGACAGAGAGAGAGAGAGAGAGAGAGAGAGAGAGAGAGAGAGAGAGAGAGAGAGAGAGAGAGAAAGAGAATGGGTATGAAAGAGCCTCCAGCCACTGCAAACAAACTCTAGACACAGGCACCACCTTGTGCATCTGACGTTATATAGGTACTGGGGAATTGAACCATTGTCCTTAGGCTTTGCAGGCAAACACCTTAACCACTAAGCTATCTCTACAGTCTAAGAGTTGGCTTCTTAAGTGTTCTTTCTTGCTCAAAACATGTTCAGTAACTGCTCATTGCTTACTAACAAGGACCCTGGCGAGTTATTCCTTCTCCATGGCTCAAGTTCTCCTGTGGTCTGCCCTCCTTCCTTTGTACCCATCCTGTCTACGAGTAGCCTGCCACACTCCCTGGGTCTTCTTTACATTTCTTCTATCTCTTGCTCATGAACTTCCTGTTGCCAAGAGTATGTGTCTCATTCTGCTTGTTTGACTCCACATCTGAAGTCCATCTCGAGTGCTACCTCCTCCAGGAAGCCCTTCATACCCACACTAGCAACCACAAGTGAGAAGCTTGAAATTCCTTATTTAATATCTTTAAAATGGAATTCTGCAGACTGGTCAGATGGCTCAGTAGTTAAACTCCCCAGGACCCACCTGAAAAGCTGGGGAAATGGATCAGGGTTAAAGATACTTACTTGCAAAGCCTGGTGGCCCAGGTTTGATTCCACCATACCCACGTAAAGCCAGATGCATAAAGTGGCACATGCATCTGGTGTTCATTGGCAGTGGCAGAAGGCACTGGCATGCCTGTTCTCTCTCTCTCTCTCTCTCTCTCTCTCTCTCTCTCTCTCTCTCTCTCTCATTTACTTTTTCTCTATCCCTCTCTGCTTGCAAACAAATAAATAAAATATTTCATTAAAAAGCTGGTGTGACCATGTATGTCTGCAACCCCAGAGGAGTTGAGAATTGCTGATAGGAAAACAGCAGCTCTGGGTTGAAAAGAAGTATCCAGATGATCCATAGAGAAGGAGCCTCTGTGCACATGCTCACAGCGCAAATGTATCTGTGTGCACCTGTGCCTTCACCGGGCATACCACACCACATACACACAAAAGAAAAAAGAACCCAAAGTGTATTCACTTATGTTTTAATAGTAAAATGATCAAGTCACCAACAAAATATGTTTCTTAACAGCATGTCGGGTTTATACTGTTTTATACAGTTATCACTCTTGTTACAACATGAATTGTACAAAGGGTGGTGAACCACAAAGTCAAGAATTAGAATTTGGGGTAATGAAAATATTTTGGATTGAAGTAGAAGCGATGGATGCGTGGGAAGGTGAATACACTAAAGGACATCTAATTTCCCTATTCAATTGTTTTATTTGAATTTCATATTCATAAGAATTTTTTTTAAAAAAGTGAGTTAATGGTTAAATGAATCTGTATAACTTTCAAGCATTTGGTCTAACAAGGTAGAATTTTTTTTTCCTCTTCTTCATTTTTCAGAAAAGAGCAACAGGAACAGATACTTGCATTTCTTTATCTGCAGTGCAAATATACTAAATGACCAACAAACTTCTGGTTTCTCTTCCGGTCAGATTGCCTTTGCAGAGTGGTGATTCCTATTGGTCAAATGTGAGTGGGTGCAATTGTTCTCCACCAGCCCCCATCTCCAACCTCCACTCACTTCCAGTCATACTATAGGAGGGAGATAGTCACCTAAAACAAACATGGGAGAATAGGTTTGGAGTTTCTGCGTCTCCCCTTAGTCTGCAGGAAAGTTCATCTGAAAATCCACAGGCAGCTATGTGCCCGCTCTGCACTGTAATTGTCAATCAGTGTCCCCTGGAGACCCAGCCATGTCGCTGAGCTGGTGAGAGTGTTCTATAATTTCCCACAGAAGACATTTAAAATGACATTTAAACAATAGATTTCATGGAGTTTAAACAATGCTGTTGAACGGACTCATTTCACCTGCAATGACCCACTATCCACAATGATTAATCTACCTTTGAATGTTGATGGAATTCAGGAACCCAGGGAGGCATACATCCAACCTCTCCTTTCTGCAAAATACCAGTAGCTTTATCTTTCTTGAACACTCCTAATCAGGAGCATCCCTAGCTACTTATTACTTTGGAAAAAGCCTTAACTCCTTAAATCAGTG